>JAPQRN010001322.1:0-12765 GCA_037367275.1 Coranthus polyacanthus | reverse complement strand
CACCATTAAAACCACCAGGACCAGCATCAAGCAGAGGGAGAGAAGTATGTTCTTGAATTACAGGGAGTTGCCTGTCGCTCACTGTTTCATACAGTGAACGACAGGTGACGAGGAACAGCCGTCGCCGATGGGGTGTCCTCTGCTGTGAGGACACCGCACGGTCATCTGGATGGAGGCCGTGGTCGATGGGGTGTCCTCTGTTGTGAGGACACTCCATCGGCCACGGTCACCGTCCAGAAGAGGACCATCAAGAGAAGAGGGGACCGAGGGGTCCAATGACGGTCATTGGACCCCTCGGTCCCAAAGTCAGTGAGTATGTGAGGGTGGACATTAGGATTGGGCCTCTTGTCCATCTGTCTCACCATGTATTTTTACAGCTGTATGTCACCTGTTCTAACTTTGTGTCCTGTAGTTTGTGTCTTTTTCTCTCTGTCCTCTCTCTCTTCCTGCTTCTTTCTACAGGTGTCTCTGGATCCGAAGCTGAACGTTCCCGACGTGTTGTTCTGGACTCCAACCGGACCAGTGTTCCAGATGGTCTAGGCAGAAGGCCGCCTACCCGGAGCCCGGTCGAGTAGTTCTGTCGTTGTCGGAGGTGTTTCCGTCCCCCGCCGTTGGCCTGTCCACGTAACACCTATCGCATGGTCTGTCCGTCCTGGAAGAGGGATCCCTCCTCTGTGGCTCTTACTGAGGTTTCTGCCGTTTTTTTTCCCAGATGGGTTTCTTGGCAGTTTTTCCCTCACTTGAGTCGAGGGTCTAAGGACAGAGGGTGTTGGACCTTGTACGACTGTAAACTGAATGTTCGTCTTTGAAAGAAGACACACAAGATACATGTATTTTTTCTAAATAAATACAAAAAAAATGATTTTAAAATCCTGTGTTGACAGTGAGTGTTTCACTCGTGGAAGGAAAACAAAGGTCATTTCTAATGTAGAGTTTATGAGTTAATGACGTTTGAATGGTTGCACCAGCTGACAACGTGATCTTAGTTATTGTGAAATGTATGTGATACTAACACAGATCCAATCTTTATCCAATAAAAAAGAGCCATGAGAATAAAAAACAGAACAAACAAACCCTCTATTAGACTAAACACACTCAAATATAAAGTAATAAATCAACAGTTTTCTCACAGATTCAAAGTTTATTTCAAGTAAATACAAACTAAGAGGAATATGTTTGTTCAAAAACCAACCAGTCTGTGATTATTGTTCATAACATGTTGGTTTATTTGAGAAATGATTCTTCACTTTTATCTGAACTCATCCAGCGACGAACGTTACAATCACAACAAAACACGAAGCCGTGAAGACGTTCGTTCGTTCAATCGTTTGTATTTTACTCAACTTTCTGTCGTCGCACGTCTGAGCTTCTCCAACACGATGTGAAGCCTCAACGGATTCATTTAAAGTGGCATTAAACATTCACTGCTCATTTTTTTGAGCAGTAAATGGAATTAAATGACTCAATTGTGATGAAACACATCAATACTTGTGATAAAATGCACAGAAAAATGCATCTTTATAGGTGAAAACTTCTGAAATTGAGCCAAACATTTACTCTAAGTCATGAAATAGGACGAGGGTCAAGTTACGATTTAAACTTATTTAAGGGACACACTTCGTTTGTAGCCTCCAGTTTCAGGAAACGAAACCATTTGGGAAAAGAAGAAAAACACATCATACTTTGGCTTTGTCGTTAGAAGACGTGAAGACATCAGAGGCTAAAAAATCATCGTTTGGTTTGTATAAACTCATGGTGACACGTTTAAATGTTCAAATATAAGCATCGCAGCTGACAGACTTCTGGAGACTGAAGATGTACAGGAGATGTGTAGACATTACGAAACAGTGTCAAAACCCAAAACTAAAAGGTAACGTTCACCTGAAATCACTAACTGGTCCAGACACAGTTTGATTCATCAGTCGACCGGACGCAGATCACGTTTTCAATCCCAGATGCAAATGGGGTCAAAGAGATGCATCCGGGGACATTTCCCGGTCGTTAAGTGGACGTTTCGGTGGTGAATGTGTGAAAACCAGCTCTGGTCTGGTGATGAAGCTCCAGCGAAACGCCGTCCGTCCACCGGGGCATCGCCATCAACATCTGCTCTTCTAATTAAACAGTTGGGAAGGCAGTGACACCGGATCTGACAGAGTTCACAAAGCTCTTCTTTGCACATGGACCAGATGTGCAGGGTGTGTGTTTTTCAAAGCACATGGGTCTGAGAGCGGCGGCGTTCAGGTAAAGACCAGATGGACGACCGTCCTTTAAACGACATCTGCACAGAAACCGTCCAATGTGCAGAAATTACAGCATCGGCTCAGGGTTCAGCCCAACGGCAGGCTTCATTCTTCTGGTAAAAAATACTGCATGATTTTACTGCTGGATTTTATACTATTACACACTGATATAATACAGCAATAGATATTTTATAGTCTATAAAGACTGGGTAAGAAAGAGCTGCAGAGAAAATTCAAACAGGCAAAAATACTGCACACTTTACGTTCAATTCTAGTTCTTTATTCTGTAGTTTCCGCTCAAACTCGACACACACATTCAGAAATAACTATTAGACCACATGTGATTTTTCTGCAGAAACTCGATATAATAAACTTTCATCACTGATACTTTTCTTTGGAGTTAAATCATAATTACAGCGGTTAATAATAGGCACGTGAAAAGCTGGAAATAAAGCTGATAAGTCACTTATAACTCAACTAAAGTCGGCTGTACAGAACATTTAATGAACCGTAGTGTTTGTAAAAAGTCTATTTGATTAAGTAAAGTTTGCGTTTAGTATCACATCCTTACTGTTTTCTCACCTACTTCCTTTGGGTAATGGTGTTATTATTAGTGAACTGTTGGATGAATTAGAAAGAAGTTTGTCTTTCCATCCTTTTCCAAAGGTCAAAGTTGGATCCAGTAGCGGAGGACGTCAGGTATAAATATCCTGCTTTTTAGGAGACTTTTACAGGAGTAAGGTGAGCTAATGGAGTAACTCACCGCTGTGTGCGCATCGTCAAACGTGATTTATGAGTCTGACATATAAAACACACTGAAACCAACCAGCAAACATCCAGGAAAATCCATCTGATTTTACTGGATGATCTTTAGACATGACGCACCTTATCGCCGCATTGAACACGTAGAAACAAACGGGACACGTGCAGATAAATCCCGGGAATGCAAACGATGTTTCAGCTCCGTCGCACGTGGCTGAGCAACAGCCAGAGGTCAGGGTAAACCTTTTTATTTTGGATGGGTTTTTTTTAGACGTCTCCAATCAGTCAGCGCCGTCAATAGCGAAGGCATACCAAGTCCACAGCGTCTTCGCCGTGGATTAAGCTGGTTACAGTCATGTTTGGACGGCTCCATCTATCAAGCACTAAAAGTGAAGCAGATAGGCGCCGGGTCATCCCTCTCCTTGTCACAACCTAAGAGAAATGGAGTGTGTACATAAATCTTCGCCCCGTTTTGCCACAGAGAATTAGCTCGACGCTTCGCAATGATCCCGCAGCAACACACGCTCCTCTTGATATTTATAAATCGATGATTATACATCCTACATCATCTGATTATGCACGTCGCCTGCTGCTGCTGCTGCACATTCACACTCAGGGAAACGTGTGTGAAAATGTGAAATCCCATGCGTGTACAGTACATATAGTAATGCATTATTTATCCTTCTCCGTCAGGGTGGTTGGTCAGGTTGAGCAGAACATTTTAATCATGGGCTTACTGAACCTGAAAGACAATCAGCCGAGCAAAATAACGTGTTAGAAATTGTCATTCTGTGTCATTTCTCGGCACCGGAAAAAGAGGCAAAAGTCCACATTTTATCTGCTCGAGTAGAAGACGACACAGAGACTAGAAGAAGAAGCGGCAGCAACGGGAGACGAGACACGTCCTCCAGGTTTTATTCTGGTCGCCGTCATGAAGGACGAGGAGGTGGATGAAGATCTGCAGCCGTGATGGAGTTCAGGGACTGGACTTAATGTAATCCAGTCGGGCTTGAAACGTTCAGCGTTCAGAGATAAAACTCAGAAGTGAGATGCTTTCGTTCACGTTTGTATTTCTGTCATTTAGCGTTAATCCGCAACTGTCAGAACCCGGGATAAGAATCCAGCTACAGCGTCCGGGTTTCTCAAAGCCAGATGTGATGTTAACGTGTGTGAACGCAGGATACTTCAAAACCCCACAGTGTCCAGGATACTGATGTGCATGTGAACACGCTGCACCATCCTCGTATATAGAGGGTTAGATTCCGCAGAATCTCCAGCATCTGCTTTCTCCGACACCTGCCTTCGCTTTTGTCCAGTTTTAGTATTTTATCCCCGTCTCCACATACAAACGTAAACCGTGATCCAGTTTCCCTTCTGCCCCGGGTCCCGTTGCAGGCCGCTGGTTAGCGTTACACCTGATAATTCCACTAAATAATGACGTTACTGGGCAAAAAGTGGCACCGACAACCAATCCCAGCCTCCTCTGACATGATTTAGTTGTATTGAGTTCAGCAAACACAATATTCGGCTCCTTCACAGTGCGCTGCCCCTGGCACGACGACTGACCTTGTTATCGCCTTGGTTTTTTTTTTTTTTTTCCCCTTCAAGACTAAAGAGCTCCTCTGGTCAGCACTTCTTTCCACAGTCCATTCACAGCTGTGCAAGTGGGCGGAAAAAGCTTTGTTTAGTCGTAATGAGAAGCCTCGGAAACGCGCACGACGACTCCTTTGGCAGCGCTCAGATTCCAGTAATAGTAATAATCACAAAGCTCGAGGTGTTGATTGGTTAATTTACAGCAATTAAGTCCAAATCTTTTCAACGTGTCCAGAAGTTCACACTTAATTCTTTAACAGGAGAGGCTTCAGTAATCTTTAAAGGGCCACACGAAGGCTTGCGAGCTAAGATTAGGCGTTCGCGGGACACTTTCAATCGCTAGCGGTCGACTCGCCAACATGCTAATTTCGCTGTGATGCAAAGTCCCTTTTGACGTTTGTTTACCGCAGACGTGCCTGATTTTCTGAAGCCACTGACTCATTCGCAGCTGATGAAATGTCATTTAGGTGCAGGAGGAGAGATTTAGCAGCGTCTCTGCTGCGACATCAGGTTCCAGTGTCGTTTCCGATGCAGCGGCTGTCAGAGTGAATGATGTGGAGATGATTAATGTGCAACAGGACTGTGGGTGTTGATCACAGGCAGAGGATGATCAACATGATAGAGATGCACCGAGGAAACTGCCTGACAGGGATGTTTTAGACGCCTGTAGGGTGTCACCAGCCAAAGACAGGGATGAAAGAAGCCTCATTTTGTAACAAAAATTAAAAGGATACGGAGGAAGGAGGCAAAATATTCAGAGACAACATTGAAATAAGTCAAGTTCATCCCCTTGACGTTGTAGGAGTCGTAGGAACGGTTGAATTTATGCTCAAGATATCGGTGCCTTTGTGTTGGGACGTGGAGCTAAAACACAGGACATTAGAACGATATGTGAAAGAATGTGAAAGAATGTATAGATGTTGACCCACCAAAGTAACGCTAGACGAGGCCTCATTCAGAGAAAAGACGCAACGGCATGAAAGCGACGTCAGAGAAGAGAGAGATGAGATTTAATACAATAACACAAGACCTGATCGAGGAGCTGATGGACGTAAGTGGCATTTAATCACATTTTTTTCCGCGAAATAAACTTGAATTCAGAAACACCAAGATCAATTTTTCAAAATCACCTTTAAGGCATTTTTGTTCCACATATTAATGACATCAACCTGCGTTTTTCCTCGCGTCGGACCAGTTACGTATTCTGAAAGAAGAGCCATTTAGCTGGAAAAGAAATCACTATTTTCAGGCTTTACGCGTGCCCTTTAATGAAGACGAAAAAACATAAACAAAAAAGAAATATTGATTATGATTCTGTTACATTACCATCCCAGGAATCTCTTTAATTGTCCAAACTGTGGTCGTTCTCTCGGGTTGTTTTCATGAGAAAATAACCCGAGCTACAGTCAGGTAAATAGTTGTCGGAGCTCTGTTTGTACGCGCTCGGAATTTACAAGCAGTTGAATGCGTTTTGTCGCCCGGATAAAAGAGGATGCTGCTGCTGCTGGAGGCATCCTCGCTCCTTATGCGGAGGGGTCAGTCACAGTCTGGGGAAAGAAAAAAAAAGAAGAAAAAAAAAGCTCTGTTCAATCTTTCCCACTAAATTACCTTGGCAGATATCAAACAGAGTCCTTCACTCCTGCTGAATGATAATTGTAGCTGGCTGCCAGGACCAATACTCGGGGGGTCATCTGTGGCAGAGAGGCTGGATGGTGTGAAGGAATTACCACCGCCTCGCTCCCTCCCCGCTCCGTCTTTTTGTCCACCTTTAGCTTTGCTTTTAAAAGACACCTGCAGCCCGACGACCGCACATCCCGCAGAGATTATCAACACCATCACAGGCTGCTTTTACTCGCACAGAATATTCCCTTTTTTTCGTCCTTGTTCCCAGAAGGACGACGCGCCTCATTGGGTAACGCGTGCGTCGTGCGCACCGGCCGCGTGTTAGTAAATCAGAATCAGTGGGAATTGACAGGTCGCTCTTTGGTTTAAATAGGAAATATGGAAATACGTCATGGAGAGAGAGGTGAAGTCAAGGCCCCTGAAGGCTCCACAGACTGGAGGGTTTTTCTCTTGTAAGTTTATTACCAGCCACACTCACTCATGGATGCAATAACCTTGGGCGCAACATGTGATGATGACATCTACTCAATCTACGACGCTGGTAAATGTACAAAAGTTAAAGGTCGTCGGCGCACGTCGTCTGTCGGAGCTGCCGTCGTCGCGAACAACGAAGCCGCGCTAATGATTGCGCTGTTTCAAACGAACGGGAATAATCCAGTCCGGTGACGGAGGAGGAGGGGAAGGTGGAAAACAAAAGAGGAAACACAAATGGAACATGAAAGAAGTATATCCCACACGTGTAAATCAGAAAATAATCCAGACTACTGTCACGGATTCAAACCAGTCGCATCGGCCTCCTGTATTCAAGTCCATCCATCTTCCCCGACCTCCTCCCTTCGCCTCCGTCGTCTCCATGACAACAGCCGCCTTTCCCCTTCTCGTCAACGAACGTCAGAACGGCCCGAGGGCAGGAGAAGCCTCCGCCATGTCTTTCCATCTCGAGCTTTACTCAGAAGAGCAGTCGTCAATTATCAGCTTTTACGGGGAAAAAAAAAAACGTGTCGAGGACAGAATGACAGTGTTTCCATTCAGACGCTTCCACTAGTTCACGTCGGACATCTGACTGTGATTGTCACCTGACAAGACGTCTAATGCAGCAGCGGAAATCAATTTTGAAGTGAAATCGTGCAAATGGGGACATAAGCACTCAATTTGTCAGTCATTCTATCATTTAAAAGCTTTAAATGATAAAGTCTGAGAGCTGAGCTAAACTGATGCCGGGCCGTCCATCGGCCCTGATGTCAAAGTACGACTTCCTGTGACGTGAATTTGACAATAAAATGCGTTCACGACGAGAAGATCACAATGATTTTGCATTGAATAAATACGTGTGTCTAGTATATGATGCAGGTTATGTGGCTTCTCGAACTAGTGCAGAATAATAACAACAAGCATCTTTTACTGTATTTCATGTACGTTACTCTTGGCGTTAAACGACCCAACAAAAGCAGCTCGGACTGAAAAAGCTGCGAGAAACAACGTCGGCAAACGTCACAACACAGACCCAGTGATTTTTAGATATTTTAAAGCAGAAATGATACACGCTGTGTTTAAGGAGTGAACTGAAAAAGCATCGACTGCTGATTTATAGGCAGAGTATTTTTAAAGTGTAGACAGTGTAAGAGACATTTTTCAATCAGACTGATACGGTTTTAAAATAAGATAAAGTGCTGGTTTATTTTTAGAGGCAAAACATCCATAGGTCACATCTATAGATGGGTTAAAAAAAGATTCAATGAGCTCAGTGTCAGTCATTTTTTATTGGTTTTTTGACTAAAAATACATCTTTAACCTCTATCTGTGCGTCTGTAATTTGTCACCCACTCACAAGTGAAGCTATTTTCTGCACCAGCTAAAAGTCACTTGATTCAATGTGTGATTTTGACTGATGGCTGACATTGCGGAGTATTTTTCGTCCCTGTTAAACTTTCAGCCCCATGAGTGGACGTTGTTGGCGAAGTGGATGCGTTTGTTCAGCCGCGGCGATGAGCGAGGACTCGTCTTCCCAGGCCTCAAATGAAAAGTCATCCGACGCTTTCTTCAAAGCGCCTCCGGGCCTCAGACGCTCGCCGCGCTTTCTCAGACTTTCCGTCCTTGTAATCCGTCTTGATTTGTATGCCACTCCCGCCGTCACCTTTTACGTTTCACTTTCTCCCATATTTAGCCAACTTTAAGTCGAGCTGACAGGATGAAAAGGGGCTCTCATTTCAACGATATAATAGGAAGAGACCCTTTCTAAATGGCAAAATGAAGCCGCGATCGACCGGCCGCGCATTACTGCTCACAAATTCAGTGCCATAACCAAGCCTGAAACCAAACGTCCATACCTGTTACAGATGCAATTTATACACATCAGCTGTTGGCCTGGGCCGGTCAATAGAGAGGCTCAGATCACCTTGTGACATGTAAATGAGGGTCCTTTGGTGTCACACGACGGGCGACGGCTAAATGAGCCTTATGATTTTCCATCAGCTGATTCAGACGGAGCCTATAGAACCCTCGCGGCTCGGCTGCTCCGGACTCGTCAAGGCCCCGATGGATTATTGATGCCTCGTCTTTATCTGTTCTTCGATAATCAGGGGATGGAGCTGTGATGTAAAGCGCCGAGCAGCTTCACTGAAATATAATCATCAATACTCGATCGGTCCGTCAGAGTCAAGGCATGAACACGATTCTGTAAAAATATAAAGCACTGAAGATGTAACGACTGTGTGAATGCTGTGGTTAAAGAGCACAATGTCAGAGTAACAAGATGAAGACGTAGATTCAAAGTCGTCACTTTTAATTTTGTTTGGACAATGATTATTAGAACCGTTTCCCAAAACGTCTCGTGGTCACATCGGACTGAAAGAAGCGGAAAATCATCACATCGACCTGAAAGGAAACAGTTTCTCTACAACTTTTAGATTTTTTTTTTTTCCATAACCTCTGCAGCTGTCAGATAAACGCAGTATAAAGTACAAATGTACTGCAGTAGAAGTTTAAAGCAGCAGAAAATGGAAAAACTGCTCACATCTAACCCTGACGGGGATGATTTTCCTCCATCTCAGCGAACGATACGTGATTATCATCTTTAACTGGAAACAGATGTACAGTAGAACCCGAATGGCTGCCGTTTAATTCCACGCGATGCGAAACAGAAGACTTTTGGAGTGCTTTTTAGCAGGCTGTCCGAACCCATCTGGCAGAGCTGCAGCATAATGACGGCTTTGTCTCACTGTGTAATTCAGCCTTTTCCAGCCGCTGCTTTGCATTTATTACACAAAAGTTTGGATCGTCATTAACATCCTGGAGTGTGTGTCCTTGACTTTACTCATTATGTTGATCCATTCTGCACAACATTAATCAGCTTCACTCTAGAGGCTCTAATTCACACCATGTACGTGTTCTTATTAGTACAAATGAACTCTACACTTTGGCTCTGAACACAGACCTCAAAGCATCGTTAATGTCTGACGTTCACGTCGCCGGACGACAACGTTTCATGACGTCGACAGACCTCGCCGTTCGCAGAAGCGCGTTGTTCTGAGCGGTAAGCAGAATTACACGACTTAACTGAGATGAAACTCATCAATCCTGGTGAAAATAAACTGAAAAATCACACACAATGTCACTGTGAGCTTTACAATGAGTAAGACTCACGAAACCGAACACACATCAAGTAAAACGGCGTCTGTTCTGACTCTAAATGACGCTTCACTTCTGACGTGTCACACTTTCAGTCCCTTCTTATGTTCAGTGTTTGTAAATCCATATTTAACTCAGTCATACAACGTCAGCGCAGCCTGTCATCCGTCAATCAGACGTCTGCGTTACCATGGAAGCAGCAGCCACTGCGCGTCTCTGACACTCGTCTGTCGAGATAAAAGCCCGACATCAGACGACGTTTGAAGCAATAAAACTGTTTTTATTTAAACACGACCCACTTTCGGGTCACGACCCACCCGTTGAGGAAGCTGGACGTACGTTGACATGTTCTGTGGAGCCCACAGCGCCACCTTGAAGCGTTTCAATCCTGCAGTTTCGTACCAGCAGCAGGTTTGGATAACGGTCTATGTCAGGTCTCCTCCTTTAATTCATCAGAAACCGACCAGTGTTGTCGTTTTTCTCTCCACTGAAAACATGAAACCTCTAAAACAGTCAGTTTTTTCCATGGATTTCTGTTTTTCTGTCTGTGGATCATCATGGATCGGGGATATAATTAAACTATTACCAATGTATGATTCATGCATTCATGCTTTAATATAGATCCTGACATGGATGGGTGGCGGCAACAACATCTCAAACATCACAACCATCCATCGAGTCCAGCTCTTCAACTTCCACCGCCCTAAAACAAAGCACAGCTCACGTTCCCGCTCGGTCTGCATCCAGAATCCATTTCTGTTTTGTGGCCTGGATTCACCAAAAAATAAAAGATATCACGACAAAATCAAAGCCGATCTGATCTGTTCTAAAGGACTTCCTTCTCGTTGTAAAATACTTATTATTGAACATCTCTTTTTCTCTTCACATCTGAAAAGATGCACAGCAGGAAACACAGGCCACTTTCCATCTGGTTTCTCATTTCCTTCACCAAAAAGCTTCTGTTTTTACCCATTTGTCTGTGTGTTTGTTTCTCCGTCAGACGCTCAACAAACACTATTTTGAACAAATCATCCTGATTTTTCAGTGTGTGTGAGCTCCTGTTGACGGAAACTCCTGATGATTGAATTTCAGTACAAATAAAATAAGCAACAACAAAAAAGTAGAAAAAAACCTCTGTCAAAGCTCATCTGATTTGACTCTAATACTCTCATACGTGAGGTTTAACCTAAAAATCAACAACATCTCAAGATTTTAAACAGATTTCTTTGAGATTTTTTTTTCTTTGGACGACGTCTTCCAGAAGAAAAATAAACTCTTGAGTGAATTTACTTATATTTGTAGAATCAATAAGAGCTCAGAGTTCAGGACTTCAGCTCCAAAATGAATCTCATGCTTTAGTTTAAGGTCCCGACACCAATGGACCAAAGATCTGCATCAGAACTCCTGACAGTTCAACGTAACGAGAAGAGGCGGTATCTCTCAAAATGGATCAAAACCAGAGAAAAAGAATGCATGGAATCATTTGTAAGTTTATTTTTAAATTTGAACCCATTTAAGGACAGAAAAAAATCAGCATGTTCACGTGGAGTTTCACACTGGGTTTCCACCCAAACATGTTCTGAGGAAAAACGACAAATCGTAAATTCAGTCGTTCGAGGAAGAGCAGTTAAACCTTTGCAAACACATGGTCATGAAACGCAGATCCACGTCTGCAGGAGAATTCTTCTCAAACAGACCTGCTTGTGTGTATTTATGTCGACAAAAGCTGCGTGTTTGCAGGTGAAAAGCTCCCCACGTCACCAATAATCCCCAAATAAACACCGAGTCCTAAACAGTAGGCGCTTTTAGACATGAAATTAAAAAAAAAGGGAGAAGTGGATTAAGGCTGCGGATCTGCGGAGGAGAGTGAAAAAACTGAACAAATAACCCGTCAAATACTGTGTCCGTTCAGATTACCTCCGGCCCGAGAAGCACATCTGCTCTTGATCCAATCGATTCGATTCCTAATTAAGTCTGAAGGTGAGGATCCGCGTGACTACATGCGGGTAAATCTCTCAACACCTGGCCGGTATCGAGTGACACAAAACCCGAGACAAATCCAAACACTGAGCGTGGAGCTTTATCTCCTTCTTTGTGGAGCGTTTATTATTGGGTGCTTTGAAAAGAGAACCTAAACATCAATAAAACATGGAGGTAATGCTTCCTTTGGAGAACAAACGCCGCCTTCCCTCCGACTTCAAAACTGTTTCATTCAGACCCAGTGTTTATTTTATTTTGAAACTAAGTGCCTTCTGATCCTCCTCTAAGTCACTATTTGCCTTTCATCCGTTCTCCTCAGACCGTTTCCCCAAGGCCTCCTCGCTCGCTTTCACACCCGTAAAGTATTGATCTTTAAATATTTATCCTGCAAACATCCACTGGACCTGACCCATATTCCCAGTATCTGTCAAATA
Organism: Coranthus polyacanthus; assembly: GCA_037367275.1. Classification (NCBI taxonomy): domain Eukaryota; kingdom Metazoa; phylum Chordata; class Actinopteri; order Kurtiformes; family Apogonidae; genus Coranthus; species Coranthus polyacanthus. Next base: position 506 of record JAPQRN010001322.1, on the reverse strand, counting down.
TTCGCATTTTTGCTAAATTATTGATGGCGGCCTCTGCGTTCCTGCACCTTTCTGCGGGAATCCAGGCCGAGCCCTTTGAAGGTGTTTTATCGAAGGGGTCGGCGGTTTCTGGGTGAACGCGCTGCTTTAATTGGGACGTGGAGGAAGGAAGAGGGAGGGGGGGGTCAAAGGAGTTACAGTGTCAAAGACAGCAGCGGGAAGAGGTTACCGTGACGACCTCTGGGATGCTGAGGGCCTGGTTTTTCACAACGGACGAAGTCAACGAAACGAACGAAACATGAGCAAAAATAACAGAAACGTTAACTAAATAATCACCATGTTCTTTCTTTTTTCGTTTTTTGATCAAACATTCAAAACCAAAGTGGGACCAAGTGGGACAGAGGATCAAAATGATGCTCAGTTCTCCTGGGTTGGACGTGGGACACCCGGTCTCCTGGGTTGGACGTGGGACACCCGGTCTCCTGGGTTGGACGTGGGACACCCGTTCTCGTGGGTTGGACGTGGGA
>JAPQRN010001321.1:0-12773 GCA_037367275.1 Coranthus polyacanthus | reverse complement strand
CATAAAGCCCCGGACAACATAGCTCCCAGGATCATTCAGGCACTCAAACTCCCCCACCACGGTAAGGTAGCAGTTCAGGGGGGAGTGAACTGCTGAATCAATCAATACATCTTCAATATCAATATGACAACTTTGACCATTCTATTTGTTTTTATTGTTTCTCTTACATGTCATACGCTTTAGTGATGATTGAATCTCTACTGGATTATGTGAATTATGGATATTCTATTTCCTGATGGAGCGTTGTTCAGGTGAACTCAGGTAGCACCACATGTATTATGCATGTTATTAAGCACATCTTTGTGGGCTTTTTGAAAATTTCAGACATCTTTAAAACACTTTAATATGACACCACTGGCTACACAGAGCATGTTAGCTGAGTATTCAGTCCATCAGTTGACACACATTTTTCAGACTGTTATAGAATATGGACAAATGTGTCCTCTGAATGGGTCCTGAGTTTGTTCAGGTCTTGAATGGGGCCATAGACTGTATAAACAAATAAGCGTAATGACACCGTTTCCTCCCATGTGAAAAATGAAGCCAAAATCCTGGGGTCATGGGAGTTGCCATGTTGTTTGTGTGATGCAATTTGCAGTAGAGATGTGGAGATGTCATGGGGACTGCCACCTAATTGGTTTGCAGCTGTGTGTCTGATGGATTCGGGACAACCAAACTGATCAGAAGGATGAGGAACTGAACACAAATCAGTCTCATGAAATCTATTTAAAATGACCAAAGTCACATTTGAGAAAAAATTATTTGACATGTACTTTGAGTTTTGGCGGAAGTCTCACTGAATAACATGGACTTATGATCTATACTACAGCCACCAGGGAGAGATTGAAATGTTTTGGCTTCACTTTCTGAAGGCCGTCATGGTGTCCATCTTTACATACAGTCTATGGATGATGATGCCATAATAGATGTTATGAACATCAAACAACAATAAGCTTCACACTCTCCTCAGTGAGTGACAGGTGTAGTGTTACTTCGTGGTGGCAGTGGAAGCTTTCTGGTTTAGTACTGCCCCTGCTGTTGATAACTGGAGATAATTTTCTATTCTCAAAACTACAAATAACTCCTTTAAAGAAAGTGAAAAAACATTCCAGACTCAGCCCCTTTTTATGGATCTGCTCTAAAAGCTTTAAGGGGCTCATCCTTGGCCCATGCCTTAGCTTTCCACCAACTTTCATGAAAATCAGTGCTGTAGTTTTTACGTGATTAGTCCTGACAGATGGACAGACGGACGGACAGATGGACAGATGACACATTACTTGGTGATACATGGAAATTCAACTGGAAATACAACTTTATTGTGATTCATAATGCACAATGACTTAAAAAAAAACAATCTTGTTAAGTAATGTATTGATGTTAAGAAAGTAACTCTACTCTAATTGCCACCTATTAAAACTGTCAGTAAATACAGTGACTGATAATCTGTATTCTGTTACTCCCCAACACTATACATAAGTGGTTTACCTTGATTGTAAATAAATTAAGCTTGTGATGCTCTGACCAACCATGTAAGAATTGATTTTCTATAATGGTAAATCTCTATCTTCTGTATTAAAAAAAAGACTGTCAGGACTGTCAGATGCTTTGTTTACCATGTTTCATCATGTCACTATCTATTTTCAGGCTCTTTTAAACTGATAAATCAGCATGGCTCCAACCAAACTATGTGACTGGACATAATTGCATATAAAGCCTTAAAAGAGGTGGTAAAACCCTTTTAATAGAGTTATTCGTTCAGGGGAGGAAAATCCAGGTGCAGACTGACATAATGAAATAAACTATTAAACCGGGTGGTAATTTAATTTAAAAGCTTAGTCACATTAGAAAAGAAAAAGAGTTGTTGTTGAAGTTGTTGATGATCATTTGATGAATGCAATGTTTTTCACACCATGTGTTTCATATTTTCTGTTGTCACTCCATTAAAATCCAATATGCTGTTTGTGTTCTCTATGAATATTTTTTTAATGTGTCATATACAGGAAAACATTTAAAAACTCTTTAATCTCACCTTGAGTATTAATTGTTCTCCTTTGGTAAAAATAGTCATTATGGCCCATGTATTGGGTCTAATGCAGTCTAGCTGCAAAAAACACAAAAGCAAACAAAGACGTTTATGTGTTGCAGTGGAGATCTGTTTAAGTGGATGCATGAAGTCTAACTAACAAGAGAGCTGTGGTGCTTTTGCAGATCATTGAGGGCATTGTAATGTTGGGTCTTTTTGGGCTGAGGCCACCTCTTCTCCAAATTGAAATCATTGCAAACATACAATCATTTTCAGGGGCAAAAGTTGTACTTATGTATGGGAAAAAAATAAAGTCAAGAAGGAGGAGAATGTCATGACTCAGGAAAAGAGGCCAATATGGGATGACAATTTAGCAAAGAAAAGCTTGAAGTTAATATTTGTAGTCTTTACCCATTTCATGCTGAATTCCTTTTGTTAAGTAGACATAGGTCATAGCAGCAGTCACACCGTGAGATGGTCAAATTATCTGTCAGAACTTTGTCCCAGACTGTCTTTGGTCACAAGGCAGAGTCAACAGACGTCTCCCTCACTGTACGATGTAGGACCAGCATTTTTATCCTCGACCAAAGATATCGATATGTTTTGTCATCTTTGACACAAATCACAAAGTGTATACTCAGCTTAAGACTTAACATCCAATGTCTCAAATTCACCACTCATACATATTAACCATCACTTGTTTTACTTTAACTACTTTAACTACTTTAACTACTAGATATTATACTCAAAAGGCTTTTTAAAAAAAAACAGCAATCTGGTCCAGATGTTACCAATGTAGCACAGGATTTTACAAGTAGTAGAATAGAAATCATTTCTTATGATCTACGGGGTTCGTTCTTTGCTCAGCTGGCCCATGCCATGTTTGTCCCTGCATATGGCAGCCACATGCTCTGATGAGTCCAACTCTGCTGGCCCTGACACTGCAGGCTGACGGCTGCTTATTGAGTCATCTGTTTGTTTTTTTAAGGTGTCTGCCCATTAATATTTCCTTTTATTGGTTTTTAAAGTTTCAATTGAAAAGTGGCACAAAGGCCTGTCAGCAGGTATTAAAGTGAATCACTGATGGATCATAGCAGGCTGAATGACCGGGGGTTTACTCAAAAGAAAAATAAAGAAAAACATGGAGGAAGTGTGACAAACACATGATTAAGAGTAGAAAACAAAATAAAAGAGAATGAGTGAACAATAAAGTAAAGGAGAGACAAAAAAACAATAAATCTGGATCCAAATACTTGAAAATAGTGGTGAAGATTTAATGATGTCTTTGCATTTGAGCACAGCTGGCTCACACTAATATTTCCCATTTTTCTCCAGTTGGCCTTTCAACATCACAGGTCTTTTTCTTTTATCCTTTTTTCCCCTCTCCATCTGTGCCTTTCCCTCTTTTCTAACCTTTGGTGTCAGCCCACATCTATCAAAAACAGATGCTGCGTTGCGATGTTCTTGAGTGGAATAAATAACAAAAGTAAATGTCAAAGATCAAATTAAGGGAAAGTGAGTGATTACCAGCCAAAGTGCGCTGGTGCAGGAAATGGAATTTGTATTGTTGTGGTTAAGGAGGAAGACTTTTCACAGTGCACACTGTCCAGAGTCTCACTAAAAACCGGAAATTATTTCTGGAGAGATCACGAAATGCTAAGAAGTTTCTTATTAAAAAAGGAGAAACACATTATGAGTGTTTTGGTGATACATACATCTGGTTTGGACTGAGTCCCTTATAGTCTGCTCCATCTGGAGATAAAATCATATGTATCAACGAAAATAAACATAGTGAAGAATTTAAAAAAGGCTTGTGTGTGAGGTCAGATGCATTAAAGGCTCAGTGAGAAAAAGATGGGCAGTGACAGACATGAGCAAAAATTTAGTGAAAGGGGTTATTTATAATTTTGAGATTAAGAAATGTATCCAACTATCAACAGCAGGGGAACCCAGAAAGTACCCACCGCTTTGAAAACCACCACCATTAATGTTACACCTACTACGCCTTCAAACAAAAACTCAGTCGGTCAAAATAATGCTGCTGTCTTCATGTGCTGCATCAGCCGATAGTTTACATTATAGCTCTGTAAGCGTAGCTCGGTTTTTAAGAACAGCCACAGTAAAACCATAAACCACCTCCATTTTTCCATACGATTTATGTTGTCTATAGCTGCACTAAAGATCTGTTTTAAATTGTCCAAAGAGCCCGTTCTCACTCTCAAGTTGCCACATTCCACTTCCACCGCTTAGTCGTGAACCCTTAGCGTCAGTTTTCAATGTATAGGGTACCAAATTGTTGTCAATGTAAGTCCTTAGATGTCGGAAATTGACAACATGGATCAGAGGACATCATTAAGTAGCAAAAACCTTAGCAGCAGGTGGTTGTGGTGGTTATGGTGGAACACCAAAGTTTGTGGACTTATGCACAGGAGACAGGGTTCATATCCTGTTTCATTCTGTTTATTTTTGCATGAGTGAGAAGGTGTATTGGCATTGCTCCATGGCCAACTTGCCAGTGTATAAGAAATTTGGTGATTTCAGCATCAAATTTAATTAATTAATTAATAAGGAGTTGTCTCCTGTGGGGAAAACAGCGGCAGTGTTTTTATGTTCTATGGGTGGATGGATCTGTCACAGGAGACCAAGATTTGATTCCTGCATATGACATAGATGTTTTTCTCATTTTGAGTTGCAGTTTTTTTTAATTTAGGCACCAAAACTGCTTGGTTAGGTTTAGGGTTAAAAATCATAGTTTGAGATAAAATAGAACCTTTCACAATGTTAACCACATGTTAGAAAGCCTTTCCATCAAAATCATACAGTACTAGGCTTATACAATACCAAGATGTAAATAGTACGGACACACAGGCGCAAATAACATTCACCTTTTTTATCACGTCTTTTCTTTGACTCTGAACATTGTTTCTTAAAGCAACAGGTAGTGGTTGCTTTGTGAAAAGATTGAATTTACTGTTTACTATTGTGTTTACAGTTCACTTCCTGTCCTTCCACATGAATGAAAAGACATTAGAATTGGCCTGGTGAGCTACTTCCTTGTTCTGGCTCTGGGGCCACACCCACAGACCAAGGCGACAAAGGCTCACTACTCGGTCTAGTAGTCAAATTGGTACCCGGCTCGTCTTGCACAGATCAGTTGCAAGTCTCTGAAATACAATACAGTCCACCCCAGCTCCACTTTTATGCTAGGTCTGCCTTAACGTGGACATACACTTGATGACTAGCTGAAAGCGTTCTAAGATGGGACACACTTAACGACTATCTCCAGCCAAGCAGCGACCACCAGGGCTGAAAAGTTTAGCTAATACGGAAGTGCCAAAAACCTCAGTGGAAACTGTAGGGAGGAATTTTATATGTTATGTATAATGAAGGGACTGGCCTCTGTGATTGACAGGTGAGTCTGTCTGTGTCTGTGTGAGCTTTGATTAACAGCTAGTGTTAGCTCGGCTGCCAAGTCGGACATTCAGAGCTCTTGTTTATCGAATAAAACATATTTTTCTCCCTGACAGGCAGCTCTGCCGTGGTTATGTTTAAGGAGTTACACTAACAAGACCATCAGAGTATTCTGTCATGAAGTTTAATGGTACTTGATCATAATAACCGGTGTAACTTAGGTGCATTAGCTGATGTTAGCATTAATTTGTATTGAATTATATGGCCTGTCAGCTAGCCTGCTAATTAGCTCACATAGTCATTAGTGTGTTTATACATTTCACCACTTTGACATTACTGTCATCAAACACAACTGTATGTGTTAACATTTTTTAAGTAGCTGAAATTACTTTATGTTGTTCAATACTGTTATTGGATGTGGTTGGCATTTTCCACAAGTTTCAGTTTCACCCCTCACTCTTCTCCAGCTCCACCCTCTTAATCCAAATATGGGCACTTGTTTACATAAAACCAACATGGTGACGGCCATGTTGAGCATCTTGAGGCTTCAAAACGGCAGAACACAAACCAATGGGTGATGTCACAGAGGGTTCATCCACTATTTATATACAGTCTATGTTTCTAGTGAATGGAGCTCACACTTGACTGATTCTACTACACAACACAATTAATGACATGACTGGACGTTCTGCAGCCAGATAGCCAGCAGTAGCCTGCCATCTCTGTTTGTTCAGCAAACATTCAGCATATAGAGTCACTAATCAGAAAATTATGCTCAGCAACAGAGTATCCTTATATCCATATGGCACAGACTGGAGCTATCATTCATTAAGACCATCCCCTCCTTTGCAAACACATTTGGCTAACACCATTATGTAACAGTAATTATGACAACAATCACAATTAACACCATAGCTATTTCTCAAAGTCAAGGATCCTTCCTTGGCCATCACTTCCTTCCAGATGTCTTCCTTCATCTTCTACTGATCAATAAATCCATTAATCTCCATCTCCATCTCCATCCTCTTAATTAATTCTTATTGCACTGTATGTCTTAGTGTTATTTAATTCTGGATATTGTACCTTCTCTGCCTACCTACTCTTTTAGTTTGATTTAATGTATTCTGGGCTTTGTTTCCTCAATATTTCTATCTTTTGTGATTTTATTTTGCTTCTGGATGTTCTATTTATTTATGGATAAGCACGCTGACTTGCCTTTGTGTATGAAATACACTATATAATGACCTAATAAGATGAGTTTAATAATTATATTTAAATGCATATGTCACTGGTGAAGCAACCAGTTATTTGTTCTTTTTCGTTGAGGTTGAGCTCTTTTTCATTTAGCTGCATTTTTAAAAGACTTGTGCAGATGATTTGGAGCTTAAACAACACTGAGGATCCACAAAAATATCATGGAAAATTCTTCAAAGGAAGAATTCAGTCCTCAACAGGATCCTGATCCTGGACACTGGAACAGTCCTCTAGTGAAATCTGATGGCGTAGCTTTAAGTAAATGAAGAATTGAAGGATCCTTCCTCCACTTTGAGAAACACCCCATATCTAAAAAGCTACCATCATCACTTAACTGATACATTCAAAGCCTCCATGATTGTAGCTCAGTTTCTTTTTTGTTAACATCCATTAAATCTATGGCATAATGTCAGCACTGATGATCATTTTAGATCATTTTTGAATATTTTAAAGTAAAAACATTACAAATAGCTCCTTTAAGGGTGTGTGCTTGTCTGTGACCTGGGGCAGCATGCATTATATAGTATAGGATGGATTAAGCCAATGCAACATTTATGTATGTATGTATGTGTGTGTGCGTGTGGAGGGAAAGGCTGACAGAACCCCCCCCCAACTACAGAAATGGAATATAATGTCCATAATTATGTTTCATTAGTGTATAATCACATGAAAATTAGAATTGTGTTTTTTCGTTACCTTAGAATGAGCCAAGAGGAGAGAGACCCATTTTCCCCCTTGATTTTGGTTCCTGCAACTTTAAATTGTCTTTGATATGATTGTAACTGATCTCACTGGATTCTGACTGGATTTAGTACTTTGTTGAAACTTTCTGAAAATAACAAATTTGAATCCAAATAACTTCCATCACCCAATATCTGTATTCAAATTGGGACATCCTCAATGTCTGGCAGCAGCACAGTGGGACTTAAATTGCATTCCTATTGTCTTAAAAAGGTCTCAAAAGTCCAGTGTGTAAGATTTAGAGAGATTTAGGAGAATCTAATTGTCGAAATTAAATATAACATTCAGAAATATGTTTTCATTAGTGTCGTATGAAAATAAGAATTGTTTAATTTTCATCATTGTAGACATAGATCTGTTTGTATCTGAGGGAGTGGGTCGCCTTGCATGGAGTCTGCCATGTGGATGTTTTTACAGTAGCTCAGAAGAGATTTCCTCCTTTTATCACAGATGACCTCCAGCATTATGTTTGAGTATGGAATTATCATCCCCTTAACCAAAAAGCTCAGAACAGACAAAACAGTAACAAAAGTCCTTCGTTACTGGCTGTAAGGAAGGACTTCACATTTTTTTTGCAACCCCTCTAGGGGATGCTGAGGGGGGTATTCAGTGGGTTGCAATCTGCAACTTTACCGCTATATGTCGCTAAATATCACACACTGAACATTTAGAGACTTTGTTCAAACCTGTAGAAACTCTGGTATAGGTGCGTGTCAGTCTCACTGGTAGTTATTCTTATTTTCTTTTTTATTCTTCCTCTGTCCCAGGTACATCAGTCCTCTCTGAGATCATACATTGGTGTGGTTCCTCAGGACACCGTTCTTTTCAACGACACAATTGGCAACAACATCCGATACAGCCGAGTAACAGCAACCGTCCAGGAGGTGGAACGAGCTGCGATGGCCGCTGATGTACACGACAGGATACTGGAGCTACCTCAGGGTCAGGCTGCAGTGTGTGTATATGTGCATGATGATGATGATAAAGGATGTTTTACAAATTTGAATCCTGAAGGTGAAAATGAATAATGCTGATGATGGCAACTAGGTTATGAGACAGAGGTGGGGGAGCGTGGTTTGAAGCTGAGCGGTGGAGAGAAGCAGAGAGTGGCGATTGCCCGAACCATCCTCAAAGACCCTCGGATCATCCTCCTGGATGAGGTGAGCACTCACAGGGTTACAGCATGGATAAGACTGCTTTTTTAAGAACTTGGATACATAGTAAGTAGCTGATGCAAGCAGCAATGTTCACATAATATGTAGCCTACTTTGCGTATCTGGTCGATTAAAAGCAATATCATTTATCTGCCTATAAGTAATAGGCAGATAAAAGGCAGCACGGTGGTGCAGTGGTCACTGTCGCCTCACAGCAAGGAGGTCCTGGGTTCGAATCCAACACCGGCCGGCCAGGGCCTCTCTGTGTGGAGTTTGCATGTTCTCCTCGTGTCTGCGTGGGTTCTCTCCTCTCTCCTCTGGTGGGAGAGAACCCACTCCAGAGGATTAAGCGGTTACAGATAATGAATGAATGAGGCAGATAAAAGGGCTAAATATCCCTCACTACCATCACAGTCAATGTTACGTCGTGAAAGTTGAACAGGTGAGAGATGTGGTAACAGTGGACAAACCTTTTTGTCCAAATATTTTCTCTTATTTAAGTAACAGTTCAGTTACAATCATTAATTCAAATCCCAAGATATTTTACTCTGTGGTTTTTTCAATTGTTTACGTTACAATTAAAAGTGTGTATTTTGATTATACCTTACTAACACATCCTTTTGCCTTCACCAGGCCACTTCCTCCTTGGACACCCAGACTGAGAGACACATCCAGGCTTCACTGGCCAAGGTCTGCACCAACAGGACGACTATAGTGGTTGCACACAGGTGACATTACTACAAAGGAAGCTCTGTGGTCTCACAATGAGACATCCTAATACGATACTGTATTACTTATAAGACTTGTTAAAAAAAGAAAGAAGAAAGACTTTTAGGGCTTAAAACTGCAACATTAAAAGCTAGCAGAGTGTGATTTGCTTTGACGTATTTACGTACTTCCTGTAAAAAGAGGAATCTACTGAAAAAAACGTCTGCTCTGATTGGTCAACTCCACTTGTGGAGTAATGACCTAGTGACGACCCATAACTCATACTCTGCATGTGACATAAAAATTTAAGACAGTGGACACAAAGTCAGACGACACCCCCAAGTTCAGGATGAGTTATTTGAAATTTTCTGTAGTTTTCCAGGAAATGATGCCAAGGAATACCTACGAAACAATTTTTTTTTGTCATAGTTGATTCAGGGGCTAAATTAAAAAAAATATATATTATTAACACCTTTGTTAAAGCCAGTGTTTGGCTTGTGCTCTGTTGGCATTTTGGTTAAGGGAATCTTAATCTATGGTCTACAATTAAACATATGACGGTATTGTATTTTAATGCTGGATGCAACCCATTATGAAACAGAAGAAGATGAGTCTATTCTAAGCTATTGTTGAAACATGGTGGTTTCCATGGAAGAGGACCTGTTTCTTCTGTAGATAAATATTCTTCTGAAGAAAAACACAGTGATTCTTATCTTCAGGTGACTGTGCACTAATGAAAATGTAATTATAAATATATTCCATTTCTGCCGTTAGATTATTCTAAATCCTACACATTGAACCTTTAATACATTTAATACAACAATTAAAAGTCCAGTATATAAAAGTTAGGGAGATTTAGGAAGATGTAATTACACAAATGTTTTTTTATTGTATAGCTTGTGGTATCCAGCATTAAGGTGCATTGCCATCATCTCCAGGGTTTTCCCTTGGTTTTCTGAGGGCTTAGGTACTGTGTGAGTTCCAACATTTTTTCTAAGTTTGTGGAAGACTTAGGTGCACAGGGGCAACAAGAAGATTTACTGTTTTTCCAATATGAAATCTACAGTTTCACATAATTTATTAATATATGTGTCTACAAACATATTCTATACACGACACATCCAAAATGCCAAAAGTCCACTGGGGACCAACTGGGGACCACCAATTATTTTGGCTTGGGTGCTGCGACTAAGATTTGTCATGGTAAGGAAAACCTGCACCTACTATATTTGATTGTGGTTATTATCCCCTTCACACCTACCTCATTTGGTCAGGACTTTCTGACTTTTCAGTTTGATCCAAATCAAATTTGCAAATGCGAAACCTCCCCCAGACCACGGTGCAGACCAGACAGCTGGTCTGGATCAAACTGAACCATAATTTGGTTCAAGTACAATGTGAGAACAGTGTTTGGATAGTTTGGACTTCTGCACGGAAGTTACAGAAGGCTATTGTCACCTAAAATACACTAATATCTGATGCATGGCTGTCTACGAATCAATAGGTAAGTACAGGGAGATGCAGCATGTGATGATGATGATGACAGGAAGTAGGTATATCATGCAAAGTTGTTTATCAAACTCCCAAAATTGCAGTGGGAAAGCAAAACTAACCAGACCAAATGTATACAATGTAAAAATCATGAAACAAAGTGCAGACTTCAGGTGTGAAAACTCACTTAAATGCCCTGAATGGACAAAACAAACACCATCTCTAATGAGAGATTTTGGTTTTTTACAGCCAGGCGGTTGCTATCTGCAATTTCACCACTAGATATCACTAAATATCACACACTGAACCTTTAATTAGCATGTAGCCTAATGCAAAACTTATTTTAATTCCCATTTTAATTTCCTGGAACCCTAACCCTAGGCTAGGGTTATAACAGAGGATGTGTAAGGACAAAATGCATTTATGAGACTTTATTTAAAAGAGATCTGTTTAAACATGGCCCAAATGTAACCCTACCCCAAACCAAAGTCTAAAATGGGCCACTGCTCACCTGGTGGATGATAGGAGGGTTTTTTCATTCGTAATACTATTTTGAAAGTAAGTGTTTTGAAACAAATTTTATTTTATATAAAAATTTTGTCAGCGATTCCATGTGCTCCCACTAGAGGGAGCACATGGCACATTAGACCTGGAAGTAGTAGTGGACCAGCTTTATGTATCTCAAAGATATGATAGGTAAAATGCTGTGTCCTGTCAAAGTGCATTGTGGTACAAGATCATCCTTTGTTGTCACTGAGAAAAAGGATGTTCAGAGCAGAAAGTGGTTATAGGTCTCGATTTTTGTGGACACAAAGTTTGTAAGTAAACTGTGTGCTCCAGAGCTGACAGTGGTCTTCTGCTATGTGATTACAGTAGCAAGATCAAACTGGAAAAAAAAATAAAAGTGAGTAAAAGAGATGAAAGGAAAAAAGGATGTAGTGAAAGGAAAACAGGATTAGAGCAGACACAAAGGGAGGGATGGAGAGATTAAACAAAAAGCTGATTGAAGGATATGAGACGACGCGTGATGACAGGTCAACAAAAGTAAAAGAAACAGATGTCTGGTTTTTCATCAGCTGGAGTGATATTGAAAAAGACTTGAAAGGCTCTGACACTCGCAGACATTAAAATACATCAGGAGTGAATCAGCTTGTGCTGGGTTCTGCCACACCGAATGAACACATCACTTCATTTTATGAGAAGCAAAAGATTTTCTTTTCTTGTTCCGTGATTGTTCCAACATTTTTATTGTCATTTTTATTGTAGTTGGGAGTTCAGTCGTATTGTTCAGAATGGAGAGGTTCATGTTTTCAAACAAGTTTAAATCAATTTGTGTCCTTTCTAGTAAACTTTGTTAAGCATTACACTGTAGTTAAGTAGCCTGCACTTCAGCCAATGTGCTTTTTGAAAGTCTTTTACTTTTGCCATTTATTTACAGGTACTTTTGTAAGATTTGAGTATACATTTTCCATTTCTTTGTGGTTTGAGCCAGGGGTGCATCTTATTTGATCACAGAATCAATAATATGAATGATTTGTCGTATAAATGCTCCAGCCAGGCAACATATGTCTACTAAGTAATCCAGGTGATGTTATTTACTTTGAATATGTTGATCCATCAGCTTCATAATCTTTCAATAACAGCAGCAGATGGAGTCTGGCCTTAGAACCAGGACTGTATGAACTCATTATGTTTGGCCTTAAATGAAATTAAATCTCCTTTTCACAAAAGTTCACAAAGGTCAGTTATTGGATGGATGCCATTTTTTTTTTTTTACTTTTCTTGAGTATGAGGGCCCCAAAAAAAAACAACCCAGATTTTGAGAATAAAGTCATAATATTACAATAATAAAGTTGGAATTTTATCTGTATGAAATGTCTTAATTCAAACAAAGAAATAAGGACATCATGTAGTGTCCATCCATCCATCCATCCATCATCTGCCGCTTATCCGGGGCCGGGTCGCGGAGGCAGCAGTCTAAGCAGGGAAGC
>JAPQRN010001320.1:0-12775 GCA_037367275.1 Coranthus polyacanthus | reverse complement strand
GAAGGGGGGGGGGAAGGGGGGGTTTCTAAACAATCCAATGCGCACATCACTGCCTGATTCAGTCCTCTGGCAGGACACAGAATCCGCTTTACGGGCGTTATGTTGACACAAAAATACTGTGTGAATGTTGAACTACTCTCTTTTATTAGAGTATGGATGCGCAGCTCAATTTTTTTTATTTTTTTTATTTTTTTTATTTTTTTTGAGAAATCACGAGTAAACCCACCCATTGAATCGCCATTGTGCCTGCTCGTTATGAAGTCGTTTATTTTGTCCTGAGTGATATCACACGTCCTCCCCTGGTTTGCTTTCGTGATGCTGGACAGTCAAGGTTGGTTAGTTTAGCACAGGTGTGGGCGCATTCCCGCCGTGCGCGCTCATGTAGGGTACTCCTTGCATTTTTTGGGCCAAGGTCTTTCCCTGTGTTAACCTGTATCTGCTGCATATCCTCCTGCTTTTCCCGCCTTACAGACTTTTCTGCAAACACAGTTTTCACGCTCCTTCCCCACTCTTCTCTCCCATTCCTCTGCTCCGAGGTTTTTCAGCAGGCACATCTCCATATCCATTCCTCTTTATCCATCACTCCGTCTTTCTTTTGGTGTCTTTCTTTCCTGAGAGGTTTAGAGGTGATGTCAGTCTGTAGATTGTGACAGATTAGAGAGAATTAAACCTTTTGTCCCCCTGTGGCTCCTATCTAACCAATTCAATTGGCTCATTACTTTCTGGGTAAGGGAGCTGAGGGGCCTGTCTCAGAGAGCTAAAATGGGATTGTTATCACAAATCTAACAGGGAAACAGTTTGGGTTTTTTTCCACTCAGTCTCAATCCCAAAATCTCTAATGGCTGTTTCTCCAAAAGCTGTACCAGCTCTTTGGATGATGTGAGCACAATATATGCGTATACAGGAGCTGAATGTGTTCGACTCACTTTTGTCCGAATTCATTATAAACCAGCGGGATATATTTCATCTGTTGGATCACATTGTGTTTCTCGCTCAGCGGCCGTTTGACTGGCAGTCTGTGTGAGAGATGAGGGTGCTGTCCGTGGTGCTGAACAAGTCGGGAAGAGCCACTCAGGCACATCCACTCATTACCGCAGTGTTGCAACTCCAATTGATTGCTACTCATTCCTGACCACTTCGGCACATCCTCCAGCTGCTGGAAGGTGATTGTTCATTCTTGAGCCCCTCTCTCTGCCCTCATGGTTATCTTTATATCTCCTCCCTCAGTCATATGTCATTTCAGTCATGTCGCTTTCCTCGCTCCTTCATAAAGTGGCTCTTCTTTAAAAGTTCTCACTCACACCAGCCCAAACTTCAAGCTCCAACTCTAACCTCTCCCTCTTTTTCTTGTCCATCAGTCCTAAATGTCAACAGCGGGAATAGGCTTGTTTTATTGCATACAACCTTTGATGTTCTTCATTCAGTTCTTGAAAATCTTGTGGCCTTGTGTCTTAGATGCTGCCATATAAAAGTCAGACTTGTCATTTCTGTGATAATTTCTCTGATGAGTGCCCTCTACCACCAGCCATGATTTTTGTGCCTCCCTCACAAAAGAAGCTAATTTCAGTCATTTTGCTGCAAGACACTGAAGTAATGTCTTTAGGTCTCTCACTGTGCCTATCCAGATAAGATGAAGCCAAGTCTTATCTCTTAGAGTTTATTCCCCACATGAATTACTGTAACTGTAACTCAGCTCCTTAAAGACTCGGGGGCTTGTTACACAAAGACCAAAAGAGGAATTACATTCTCGTTCTTGTGTAAGGCAAATAGCTTGCTCCCTCTCTTGCAGACAAGGTCAGTACTTAGATTATGTGTTACACTGTTTTAACATAACCGATTTACAGAAAATCATGTGGAAAAACTGCATAAAGAACCTGCTCGGCTGCAGCGCTGTGGAGATTTTATTAATGACACTCAAACAGACAGGCCACAAGTATGCAAATGACAGCTCAGCACAACAGTGATATGCAGAGAAAAGGCTGAAACACACATCTTTTCAAAACCTGAAGCAGCTGCGTTGCATCAACAGAAGAATACGCCTGATTTCACTCCTGTCACCTACTGTAAGTAAAGGAGGATAAAGCTTCAAAATCTGACAACTGAGGAGTGAAAAGTGATCACCTGCTACAACAAATATCAATTCTTTGGGACAGTATAGGAGGATCTTTGGTGTATGTACTCCCCCTTGTTCACACGTCAGGTTTTAGATAGTACTGTGCATGTAATAATCTTAAACATGTTTTCTTGTTACACATTTTGCCATCATAGCAAGTCTGAAAAACTAAAGATTGAATATCAGAGAAAATCAGAGCGCCATCCTCCCTTTGTTGCTTCGTGGCCACACCTGGGCTCTGAGCTGATCAAAGTTCTGTGTCTCATTTAATTTCAAGTCACTTCTTGTACTTTAATGTCCTGTCACACTCAGGGATAAAAGGTGAAAGTCACAGCATGAATGATGAAAAATCTCTGCACTAATTGAAGATGTTAGGCAAAACTCCTGTTGAAAGAATTAAACTTGGTCCTAGAGAAAGTCGTCCCCGCTACACGGTAGATATATTAACACGAAAAATTGCAAAAACATGTATGCGCTCACACTATATGGTAAAATATGTAAATGTGCTCAAGCTGAAATGAAACTAACATCTCAAATTGAAAGATATGAGCTGGAACAGGCCAGGTGAATTACAGTAATGATCTTCCCAGTGAAACACATAATGCACTGTGTAACTCAACAAAATGAGAGTGATTAGAGTAAACACCAGCCCCACTCTGTGTTTCCAATATGCATCTACTCTGCATTATTTGTCAAGCCGATGATACTGAATAGAGGTCCAAATTAAGCAGAGGCTAGAGGGGGAACAATTACACACAAACAAACGCAAGCACACATGCACACACAAACACTGACGCTCATAAATTCATACGGACAGCAGAGTCTTTCCCAGTCAACCAGAAGTAAGACACAGAAAGAGCATGTGTGACTCATGTAGGACCTCTGCTCCTCCGTCTGATGTGTGTGTGTATGTTTATCTAATATTTATCTACCACTACCTCTCAGGTTTTGCCTAATTTCCGTGATTTACTGTGCAGTCATCATCTGTTGCGTTGGCTCCTCTCTGACCTTTAACAGGATTGGTTGCCAGTGGATGTGTCACTAACTCATCTTTAGCAATAACAAGTCAAGACAAGAATATGGCCAGTAGCTGTTTGCATGTGTGTGCGCATGTGTGCACGTCACATGTCTGTCTCAGTGTCCCCCTGTCCCCGATGACCTCCGTCCGTGACCCTTCCATATTTACCTACATATCTGGCTGTGCAGTTTAACACCTCCCCTCCCTCGCTCTGCCCTCCAGATGAGTTCGTGCAGCAGCCGTGCGTTGACCATCCTGTCCACTGTGTTCGGAGCCTGTGGGCTGCTGCTGGTGGGGGTGGCGGTGTCCACAGACTACTGGCTGATCATGGTGGAGGGCATCATCCTACAGCAGAACCAGAGTATGGAGGTGAAGATGGCCCTGCACTCAGGCCTCTGGAGAGTTTGCTTCGTGGCTGGTAGGAAGATACTCAACTGCACATGGACACGCGTTCAAATATTTTGTGTTAGCTGCAGGAGATGCACATACACAGCGCTGCTATACAGTATGTGTGTGCCTTTGAACACGTCGTCACAGTAAACAAACACACAGAAAGTTGTGGAAGAAACAAGATTTGAGAAAGCACAAAGGAGAGGAAAGAGTGCCTCTCGAATCCAAGCTGTCATATATCATGAATGTTACCAGGTGTGCAGGACTGCAGAGACCCACATGCCTTTTTTTTGTTTTTGTTTTTGTTTCTTCATGCACCGCTGACTTTGATCCTAAAAGCAAACTCCAACACTTTCTGATTTTCCGTGTTTCCTCTCAGGATCAGAAAACGGGAGATGTGTTGCGTCGGAGTACTTCACTGAACCCGATATAGAGATCACCACAGAAAACACCGCAAATATCCTCAGTGAGTAAAAGAAATAAAAGCTGAGTAAGATTACTTAGCATCTATGAGTCTCTGCAGTTTAGAGCAACTGCAGAGTCCCCCTGCTGATTGATTATGGGTACTAAAATTTGAACATCATAACCAATTGTTCTCAAACAGTCACGAGTTAAAGCATTTGTTAAATTATTTACATGATGAAATAAAGACTAAATTATAAATCACAACTTCGAAAGGATTTATCATTTTAAACAATTAATCAAAGCAAATTTGATCAAAAATTAATTTCAAACAATCTGTCGTAAGATAATATTTTCAAATTCAAAACATTTCATTCAATTAAATTTTGTTTATATCACAACTAAAATCATCTCAAGGCACTTTAAGTTCAAGATCTTAGGCAGATACCCAACAAACACTTGAAAAAAAGCTAAATGATAAAACCACCACTGATTCATTCATGTTTGTCTGCTGTCTAGTCAGTTTGCAACCATTTGTAAGGTTTTATTGTATGCTTGGGAAACATTTTACACCAAAACTCTGTTTCCAATAGTAATAAAGTCATGTAAAACATCTCTGAACAGTGATGTTCACCTTTCCCAGCGTTTTGAAGACACATCCCATCGGCTCTGTTTAACACTGTGACCTCTCCTCCCTACAGAGATGGTACGTACGGCCACGCCCTTCCCGATGGTGTCGCTGCTCTTTGTCTTCACAGCCTTTGTCATCAGTAACATCGGACACATCCGACCTCAGCGCACCATCCTGGCCTTTGTGTCCGGCATCTTCTTCATCCTCTCAGGTGGGACCCATTACTCATGTCGTGATATCACTGTTCCCTCTCTCTGTGATTGATTACTGCAGCCCGGTGTGTACTGTGACACACATGGAGACACTCCATCATGGCTCTATTTTTAGTGAATGATGCAGGTGAGTAGGCTGTCATCAGAAAAGGTGACTAGATTGGTTTAAGACTCCTGCAATGTGAGAGGCCTCAGTTCTTTGACTTTGCTAAACTGAATTAATCGTGAGGCCTATTTCAGTTTTTCCTTGAATTTTAAAGTCTCCAACTGCTCTTGTCCTGAATCATCTCATGGATGTTTCTCAGCTGGATTTCCTGCTTTAGTGTAGTTACCTGTCTTGAACAGCAGGTGGCTGTAATAATCCCATTTCTTTACTCAGCATGTGGAGTAAAGACCAACAGAAGCCAAACTGGGGCTCACGTTATCTGAAGGCTTTTTCACATGACACATTTGAAAAGGACGCAATGCTGCAGTGCTCAGAGGAGCATCAAACAGAGTCCTCTTCCACAGCTCCAAATTGCCATAGCAGGAGCTTACTGATAAAGGGTGCAGCAGAATTATAGGCGTTATGTAATAGGGGTTATGTAATGTTTATGGCCTGTGCTAGATGTGTCGCAGTGTTTCACTTTATGAGGTATTTTGATAATAGGGTGATAATGAGGGGCAAGTGTGTCAAATTGCTTTTCGGTGCTTAGATATTCTTCTACTCTAAGCCTGTCTGTCTCTCTAAACACTGCCGTCCTGCTGCACTCACCCACTCACCCCCTCCTCTCCTCCTTCTGCCTCCCCCCACTCTTGTTCATCCAGCCTCTCAGTTTTCTTTGCTTTTTCCGTTTCTCCCCTCTCTCTGTCACTCTCCTCCATCCCATTTCCTACTCACGGCTTCATTCAAAGTATAATCTTTCAGTATTCTGGCTCACTGTGGTTGTGACAGTGTGTGAGGGCTTTCGAGTGTTTTACTGACATCGCTGACACGGTGGTCTGGTAAATATTGTAGTTTGGATCGATAGGCCGGGTGCAGTGACACAATGTTCCGAATAATATTTCAGAATTCAAATTGGCTGCAAAAAACTGAGCTCAGTGACTTTTTTTTTTTACAGATGTGCATATCCCAAGCATTTTGCAGAATGTGTACTTGTAGACACTGAATTTGTCTAATTTCTTGGGTACACAACACACTTTCTCTTCTTTCACTTCCCCCCAGTCTATGCGTGCACATGTTTCACTCCCTTCTCTGGTGTTACTTATTTAAACAAAGATGTACTTTCGTTTGACAGCAGCATGGCTTTTGCATTTTCCACGCCTTTCCATTTTTAATCGACAACACAACCTCTTAAACCTAATGTTTATCTACTGGTTGTTACAGCTTGACAGCTGTGTGATGCATTTAAATGCTGCAGTGACATCTAAAAATATTCATATATGCTTGCTGCATGCAGCTTTCTTTGAATATTGATTCTTTGATGTTGACCATATGTTGAATCTCATGCATTAAACATTTTTACGACAGGATAAAGAGCTCGTGAGTGTTTCTAGAGGTGGGCTTTGAATGTTGTATGTGTTGCTTCTAGGTGAAGAGTGTAGTGTTTTTCCATGATTAAAGTCATGTCTGGTTTCCCTACAGTAAATATAGTGAGTGCTGCATTTAACTTTCAATTAATTACCTGACACTGTAGCACACACACTTTCACACTATTACAGCTGTTCAACTTCAAATCTCTTTTCTTTTTTTGGTTCAAGGTTTGTCTTCATTGAAAAAATGAGGAACAACAAAGTCATAAATGTACAAACCCAGATAATAAATACTCTACCATAAATACTGTAAGTTAAGCTTTCACCATTATTGTTCTTATAATATAAAACACATGCGCCGCAGTCTTTAAAATGCTCTCAAAATGATTTGTTAAGCACCCTGTCTTTTCTAAATTATGGCAGGATGTCATCACTTTCTCTTACTTGCTGTTTTTTTTCCTTTAACAGGAAATACATTGTTTTGCTTCTATAAGGAATAAAATGAACAAAGATTGTTCATTTCCTGAGGTCATCCATCTTTATCTCTGCTTAGTCACATTAGATGAATCCTCCTGTCTGTCACTATGATATGTACGCACAGTTGTGCCCATACTGCTCTCTCTTCCATCTCTTTATTAATGTTAGCGTTTTGGAAGCTAATTGGTTGGCATGATCACTCCACATCCCTCCGCTCTCTTTCAGTCTCTTAAACCCTCGCCACGCTGGTGCAGCTGTCTCGATTGCTCTATAATAACCTCCTCGCTTTCTCTCTCCCTCTCTGTCATTGTTAATGTGCTGTGTGCAGGCCTCAGTCTGGTGGTGGGCCTGGTGCTCTACATCTCCAGTATTAATGACGAGGTGATGAACCGGCCCAGAGAGCCCGAGCAGTTCTTCAACTACCACTATGGTTGGTCATTTGCCTTCGCTGCCTCCTCCTTCTTGCTCAAAGAGGTCAGTCTTGTCTATGTGTGTGTGTCTGTGTCTGTGTATGTATGAGAATTAAATTGTGGAAACAGAGTAAGCGCGCATGTGTGTTTATCTGCTCCGAAGCGCTACATGCAGAGAACATGAGTATTTTCCTACAGTGAGTGTGCGTGCAGGTAAAGATAATGTGACGTATCAGTCATCATATGCAGTTTCATCAGAACTGCAGGGTTTCTGTGTGTATTCATGAGTGCATCCATGCATGGTGCAGTTTCATGCGAATTCCTCTCCTCATCTTTCCACCTCCGCTCCCTTCTTCTCCCCTCCCCCTTCTCCTTCTGCCTCTTTCACATCATCAGCAGCTCTGCTCTTAATGTGGTGCAGTGGACAGTTCAGTGTGAGCTAACCTCCTCCCCTCCTCTCTCACATCCCCTCTACCTACACACTCTTTCCTCTGCACTCTAGTCAACTTAAACCTAGTGCAGCACAGTGCCGATTTTAGACTCTGCTCAAGCACACCAAAACTTTATTTCAGCACTTCTGGAAAAAAAAAAAATATGATTATCGTTAGTATTATTTGCGAATACTTTTGCAAGCAGCATATTCCATTTTCCATCTTGTTAAAAGCTATTTTGTGGCTGTAAAACACGTTACTTACAAGAAAATCATGAAAAGTATTATTGCTGTAAATGAAAGTAACATAATAGAAATGTATGAATGTATTATTCATTGAAATTCCTGATTTAGGAGTAGGTTTGTACTCTGTCTTATCAGCCCATAAAGGTCTGATCTAGAATCACCTCATAGCATCATCTCCTCAATTCTAAGCAATAAAAGAAATACATATATTCTTTGGAACCTTTAACCTTGTACATCTCTTTGAGATTTCCTCTTTATTAGTTATGTTATCTCATTTCCCAGCAATTTCTTTTACTCATCGCTCATTCTTTGAAGTTTTATTTGGTCTCAGATATATTTATGTAACTAAATCCCTGTCTCCCTGTCGCATCTTATCTCCCTTCATCTCTTCTTCTAACTCACGTTCTCAGGGGGCTGGGGTGATGTCAGTCTACCTCTTTATGAAGCGTTACGCTGAAGAAGAGATGTACCGCCCCCACCCTGCGCTTTATCGCCCCCGCCTGTCAGAGAGCAGCGACTACAGCGGCCAGTTCCTCCACCCAGAATCCTCCTGGCCGCCGCCGAAGCGGGGTCGCAGCACTTCCGAGGCCTCCAGCGACATCTCCATCCAGCTCAACCAGACACCACCGGCGCCATCCAAAAGCAACCTCCAGACAGGCAGCCAGGGCGTAGGCATGGGAAGCCCACCCTCTGGCTCTTCATCTGCAGGAAGCTACCAAATGCCCCCCCAGTCTGGTGGTTACCCCTCCACACACACCCTGCCCAGGTCACACTCCTCACATGCCCAAGGCCAGGCGCTTCCCATGGCCATGCCTCCATCACCTGTTCCTCCCCCTCACTATCACACACACATGCACATGAGCGCCTCCCCCTGTTAGAAACACTGGCGAGGGAAGGAAGAACATTCGACTCCCCATAATCATGACTACTGTACATTTAGATGTGAATGAGAGTAAACGCTCAGCTTCGATCAAAGGCACATGTGGAGCACAGATCATTTAAGATAAAGCAGAGGTTGGTGTGATTAAAGAAAGAAAATGTGGCTTTTGGACGAGCATGAACCGAGGATGAAAGGAGACCGAAAGTGTTGACATTTTACAGCGACCGTAGTGGACAGAGAGAAGTAGAAAAAACAGCAGTAGATGAAGAAAAAAGCACGGAGTTCAGTTTGTCATGATGGAAAAAAAAAGGAGGAAAAAAGTGTTTCCTAGAAAGACTTTGGAGGTTAGGTTGAGTGACAGAGAAGGTACAGGGGAGGGAGAGTGAGGCAGGGAGAGAGAGGGGCTGCAGTATTATACGAAGATACTGCAGTGCTGCGGGAAATTTGTATGCACTTGGAAATGTACAATGCAAAACACTGATCACCAAGACTGAGGATGCACATAGTTTTATACGTACATAATTCATGACAATACACGGACCCTCCCGAGATGGTAACGTGGTTAAGTATTTCTGTTTTCTCTGAATTTCGTACATCATCGACGCCGTTTCATAACCACAATGTCAAAAGTAGCATTAACGATATAAATACTTTTCGATTATTAGTTAACAATAGAATAATCCTGAAATGAGAACAGTGTATGTGAATGTTGTTAACCTTTATTTTAAAAAAAAAAATACAGAGGATGTTATGAAATATCATAAGCTGAAATCAACTCTACGTTTTACATTTTTAAGATATAAATTTCCAACTTCTTATACACAAAATTGCACACGACGTGTTCTGTTTAGATGGTGTAAATTATAAATGAAGCTTTGGCACAATCTGACCAAGTGACATCAAGAAAGTGTCTGACTCATTCTGCTTTGGATGTAGACACTACAACAGGCGCACTACAACCAACAACACACCCTCTGGATGCAGTGTGTGATGGTTTTGAAGGAGGAACCAGACACTGATACAGGGGTCTGATGCCCTCTACTGGCCGTCGCTCTGCAGTGACCCTGGATCAGCCTTGGGCCCAGTTCAACTACTTTTTCATGCTCTCTCTGGTCTGCGCAGATGGGTTGGATTGAAGCTGCTGTTGATCCAACCTGAAGTTACTGAGAACAAACAATGTGGGGAATAAACAAGGAAACAACAATAAACAATGAAAATGTAATTCTGAACCGTGCGAAAGAGGTTCAAGATACTGTATATGATTTAAAGATTCAAAACAGGTATTTTTAAAGCTTTTTAGTTATATATATATATATATATATCTTGAGGACTCACATGATGAAAACAGAAAGAAAAATACCTCTGCTTGGGAAATGCAGGTCCCCGCTTATTTAATTCAACATATTTGGTGGCCGCTTGTGATAAGTTTCATTTTGTTTGATTAAAGGACAGTGCGATGATTTTGACAAACGTGTTACAGGGACTAAAGTTAAAATATGTGAATAATTATGCCATTTTCCAGCGACTACAAATGTACGAACTTTCTGATCATTCGCTGTTCTCAAGACAAAACAAGGACCTGCATATCAACAGCAGAAATATTTCGATTTATATTTTTGTTTCTTTTTAAGGCACATCATGCGTAGAGATACGTCACGAAGAAATATCTCTTCAGTGAGAATTACACCACAATGTCATTGTGTAATGGCTGGTTTTCATTATCACTGTGATGCTTAAAGAGGGAAACACACTGACGTCCCTCGTTACATGTAGAAGAGATGGAAACAGAAGAGGCTCATAGGGGAGAAAATAAAGTGAGATCATTGAAATATCATATTTTTGCCTTTATGTCAGGTTTTTGGCGAGTATAAATGCAGTTGTTTTTTTTTTTTGTTTTGTTTTTTTTTCAACAAATCCCTGCATTTTGTTTTTACACATTCATATGAAGGAGAAGCCCAGTGTAACTGCAGGTTTACTGCTGATTCTGCTGTTACAGTTTGGGGTAAAGTGCCTTGCTTAAGGGCACATCTGCAGTAGCAAAATATTTATAGATTTCCCAGCCAGTAAACATCTGAACCTTTTGGCTAAAAAATCCTCTTCTCACATCTTTAGATCACCGATGACCGTTGTGTGACCTTTGTGACAGTGAAGCCTTTCTTCTGTCGTTTCCTCCTTTGCAAAATGACTTTCCTTTTCTGTCTTGAACTATTCGATAATCATTTAGTGCCTCTTAAACTGCGGCATTTCCCCCCCTTCTTTTTCTTCTCTATACCTCTGTTTTTCTCCTCTCTACCCAAAGCCTTTCTCTTTGCCTCTACATTATTACATAAAAGAGTGTAGCTGCGCTTGCTTCTGCATAGATCTTAGTCTTTTTGCACATGACCGTTTTTGTACCACAAAAAGGGTAAAACAAATGCTTTTCAATCCTTCACTGGAACTAATGCTGTATAATCTTGAGTTATATAATTTAATAGAAATTGTGATAAGATTGCTGTTCTTAAAAGTGTTGACAATTGTCATCCACTTTCCTCTGCTATAATTAATAAAACTTAATAGTAGTTAATTTCACCCTGTGTTCCACTGGTATCTGTTTTTACATCTGCATCTCCTGCACTTATTACATGTTTCAAATCTGGCCAAACTCTTTTCTGTTCAGTTTATTCACCGACTAAACGTGGACTTTTGTTGTGAAAGGGTTTGTTGTAATCCCCGTTTTGTTCTGATTATTCTGATAAGCCCAGTTTGTACTTTTACACAATACAAATACGATCCATACACACACCCTTCATGTTTCTGTGACTGGTGTCTGTGATGGAGGGAACCACTGTATAAGTGCACGCACACTGCACTGCAGTGAACCGCTGGGTGTTAACCAGGCTCCCTCCTCAGTCACGGCAAGCCACCACAGCCTCAGGGCAACAATTGATCAGTGTTGTACGTGTGCGTGCTCGTGCTTGGCTGCAATTGTCGGCATATGTTTTTGTTTGTGTACGCGAGGCAGAAATTAAATATTCTAATAAAGCTCATTGGAATCATTTGTAAGACCAAGTATCTTCGCTAAATTAGAACGAAACCTCCTTAATGTGAAGAGTCTGGGGCTTCCAAATGAAATAACTGAAGTATATTACATTAAAAAAAAAAAAAGAAATACACCATCGTTTAGTCAAGGTCAAGGTCATGCAAATAGTAAGTAACTACAACGTGTGATGAAGAAAAAAAAAAGGGGGCGAGAGAGGGAGACGTGTTACATTAGGGAGTCGAACATCAAACATCCACAGGTCAATAAAACTAAAAAGCAGCAGCACTCTGCTGTGTGACTTCCAGGACTCCAGGAGTTTTCTGTGTGAGCATCTCTCCCGATGAATAAAGCCTGACTGCTGGTGTAAACAACTGAGATTAAAATGTGACTTGTGGTTGTGCGGCCACTTTTCTTTGATAATGTTTTTCTCACTGTGTGTGAGTGCGCGTGCAGGCCTGTGTGTAGCTGTTTGTTCCTGTGTCTGTCTTTTGTTCGTCCGTATATGTGTGTTTGTGTGAGTTTACGTGTGCGTGTGTGTGTGTGCGTGTGTGTGTGTGTGTGTGGCTGTATGGGTTGAGTGGATCTCTCTTTTCACCATCACCATTACTGCATGAAAGACCTGTCACTCTGTATTAACTCTGTTCAGCTCCCTCTCCCCTCTCTCTCTCTCTCTCTGTGTGTGTGTAGGAGAGAGAGAGGCAGTAAACCCATTTTAAAGCTATTGAAGGTCATTGTCCGCTCAGTTTTGTGCATCCTAACTGCCATGTGGACCAGCAGCTCTGCCACTGGCATTTATAGATCTGTGGATGACATAATTCAGTCTATATTACAAGTAACATATTATCAGTTTTAGACCAAATAATTATGGCAGTAATAGTCAATTGTAGACCTACAGATTGGCTGAAAATGCTGTCTATATTGATCAGCTGATACTGACCTGTAGATATGTGATTTAAAATCTCTCTCTCTCTCTCTCTCTCTCTCTCTCTCTCTCTCTCTCTCTCTCTCTGCGGAGCTGCACTCATGCTGCTGCAT
>JAPQRN010001317.1:0-12789 GCA_037367275.1 Coranthus polyacanthus | reverse complement strand
AATGATTTTCTCCTCATTCTCTTGTGAGAATGAGGAGAAAATCATTCATGGATTAGAAAAAGACAAAATCTTCAAGACAAAGACAAAGACAAATCTTCTCACATCATCTCAATCTAACAAGGCTCTGTTTTCAAAAGTAGAGAGAAGTGCTGAATGAAACACAAACTTTGCACTAACAAAATAACTATCTGGTGTTGAAATACAGTTATTTATAGTTAATTATATGGAAGAGCTCATTAACAAAACACATCTTTTACGTTGGTTCACCAAAAATTTTGACCTGACCTGAACAACTAATTAATACGTTTATTAAACTCTACAAATGACTATGAACAGAGGAAATGTTTTAAATTCCTCCCCTTTAAGTTTCATTTCTGTAATTAGATCCCCTAAATCTCAGTAAATGGTACACACCAGACCTTTAACTCAGTATATCAGCAGAGTAAAGGTCACTTCATAACGCCATCCAAACTCACTTAAAAACTACAGTGTATGAGAGTGATGTTACAGTTTGCAGTCTGGTAGTTGTTTAAATGAAGGATTCAGCATCATTTGGAGCTCATCATGTGTGCTCCAGTATGTCTGCTCTCATCTCTTCTGTTCCTTTGGGTTTTCTATGTGCAGTTCCCAGGTTAAAAGCTACACAGACTCCAGTATTTGATTAATAAGACGTTAAGTTCCTCACTGTCCTGATAGTCGTCCGCTCCACATGTTGTCCTTTAGTTCATCTTGTTTGACCACTATACGTTTCATATGTTGAAAAAAATGTCCTGATTCTGAGATGGTAAAAGTGTACTCTTAGGGCGCTTTCACAACTACCTCCTTTGGTCCGGGCTTTTGGAGTTTCCAGTTCGATTCAAACCTCCCTGGGACCACGGTGTGGACCGAACAGGCCGAGGCGGCCTCGGTCCAGGTGAAAGTGAGCCGTGGTTCATCTGCAGTGTGAAAACACTTTTTGGATAGTTCATGCTTTTGGACTGCAATTGCACGAAGTTGTGCGGGGTTATCGTCGTGAAAAAACAAAAGAAGAAACGCACACAGAAGACAGAAGAAGTTGAAGAAGTGAGGCGAGTTAACAACGTGCCGACATGAGAGGCATGGGAAGATGAAGATGAAGCACACGTAGGTGATGATGACTGGACGTATTAGCCTGCTACCAAAATTGCTGTGTGAAACCAAAAGTAATGGAAAAAATGTAACAAAATAATTTGGTTTGAAATTTTAGGTGTGAAAATGCTCTGTGTGAAAACGTTGATACCGTTTTTGTATTATTCATAGTGTTTCAGTATCATCACTGAACCCTAAAAGAAAGCTGAGATTTCTTTTGACTCTGACTCAAATGCCGCCGCAGCTTTTGACTATAATGATTTTTTTTTTTTCAGGAAAACTCCAAAACATCACAAGGAGTTGATCTTTGTGCCACTGTGAGGGATAGGGATGAATGACTGAAACGGGTGTTAATGGGAGGTAAAATGAAGCCGTTCAACAGGTGAGGCGGCGCCGCTCAAGTTCTTTTTCACCGCGGTGTTTGTCTAGCAAAGCGCTACCAAGTTCACCCAGACAGCAAGTGACATGAATATGAAAACAGAAAAGGTCATGACATCTATTCAAAGTCCAGAAAATTGGCAGTACCTCCTCAGCAGAACTACAGCTGTACTGTCCCACACACAAACACACAGATACACACACATTTAGATTTACAATCCCCGTTCCATATCTCACCTTAAAATTGAATGCCAGGTTGCATTTCTTTCTGCTAGGTCATGATTTTATAATCTATATTTCCTGCAAGAATGCATGTAAAGATTTTGCTACTAACAGCACATAATTGGTTTATGGGATTTGAGGTGATTTTTTTTGTCGTAGTTCAGTCAACGTTTCACAATCCATTGTTGCAGGAGAAGCAGAAATTTCTTCAACCAGGCTGGGATCGTTGCATGATGAATGGAGGGGAAAATCACCTCGTGCAAAAACAAAAAAGTTTATAAAACACAGCAGCATAAACTTAAAAAAACGCAATGTCACTGAGGACCATATTGCAAATATGCTGCTGTAGTCTTTTGTGCTGAAACTACGAGAAGTATGTGTGCTAAAATAATCCCTCGGTGTTCAACTGTGACGCCTTTTATTACAGATTGTAAGTGAATATATAAAGTGCCGATCATTGACTGGATGATCATCTTCGTAGTGCAAAATGAAATCTATTGGCCAATAAACTCTCCACATCTCATTGTGAATAGTTATTTGTTATCAGCAAATCTATGCAGCAATGGATGTTTCTTTTAATATTTCTGTTTTATTTTTCTTAGCCAACTCCTTTACCAGACCAGTGTTGCAGCAGCATCATCCCCACGGGGACAAATTCTCAAGAGCGATGCTTGGATATAATTTGGAAAAGGACTGGGTCAGCAATCTGCACATGAGAGAAAGAAAACTTTCTTCGAGTTGGTCTTTTCCCTTTTTTTTTTTTGTCTTTTCACTTCCTGTTACAGACAAACACAAAGTGGAAGTAAGATGTAACTGTCAGCCAATGAACAAAGGGCCTTCATTATGTCTTCTTGTGTACTCAATACAGAATCTTATGAAATTCAAGTCATGTTATCAAATCAAGTTTGTTAATGATAAAATTTGCTGTATTTAATTGTGGTTAATTGCTGACTTACTGAAACTTAAAATTATATTTAAATTTCAATGCAATCCTATGGTTTAATTGCATCTTTTTTAAAAAAAAACCAAAACAAAAACAAAACATGGCATCTAAACTGATGTATTTCTTATGTGACCAGCAGAAATAAGAACAGAATCTGTATGTTAATGGTTTTGAAATTCAAAAGAAACCATTAAAATTAGACTAGTCAGCTTGGAAGGCAATCATTTCTTATGTGCACAAATAAATAAATGATAATTTATTAATGTGTGTGCCAGTACCAGCAAAAAGGCCCACAATAGTCGAGCAAATGCAACAAAAAAAACAAAGAAAGATTGTCATTATTATTGTTATTATTATTATCACTCCTTACTTACAGTCCTTTACATTGAGCCAGTTACGGAGACAGAGCAGTCTGTTACATTATCAGGGGACCAACCATCAGAACGTCATGTTGTTGTTGAGAACAGTGATACATCACAGCAGAAAGCTGTTTGGGAAAATGTAGCTTGTACCAACACTATTACACTTGATCGATAAAAGCGCTTCACAACTGAAAAGCTGCTTGATTCAGAAAACAGCAACGTTACCTCGACACTGAGAAATGCTGCCCAACGCTGGTCACAGATCAGCTGCCGTAGAAGGTAAACAAAAGACATCTGCGTGAACTTTTTTATATATATATATATATATATATATATATAAAAAAAGTTAAACAGTTCAAGTTAATCGCGTTTAACACATTGTGTTATTAATTGTGTGACATATTTGTTTGTTTAAATCAACAGTTGCATGAATAACGTGAAAGAAACCCTGGAATAAAAAAACACAAACAGAAACAGATTTGTTGCCTTTAAGTGAGTCATGTGATCTCATTCGACACACGGCATGTCACATCTCATCTCTGAAAACATTCCTCCAGGTTCTTAATGAGAAACAAAGAAATAAGTCCATATTATACAACAATAGCGATAGCAGCTGATACAATCACAGTCGAAATGCCAGAAGTTGTCATTTCCTGTAAAATCGCCTCCATGATTTGGTGGAACGTACAGTACATTAAAAGAGCAGCAGATTCAATCACACAGCATCAATTAATGGAAACACAGGCCATTCGTAGCTGTGTTTTTGTTCTTTTTTTTTTTTTAAAGTCACTTATATTTTGCACACAGCTGCAATGGAAACACCTGCCGAGTTCTTATAATTGAAACTCTCTTTGACAAGAAACTAACATCTGTGACTGTTGTGTATTTTGTGATCATTGTGGAGAAAATATTCAGAGGTTGCTGATTATTGACAACATACCGGGATGTTTGTCATCATAGAAACAAACTGTAAGATAAGACCTCTAACCAGGATATTTTGAAGGCAGATACTGCCACAATAAATTATTCAGTTGGCAGTGTAGATTTTATGTACACCAAATTTAAGTCTTAGATTGAAAACATGAAAGTCCAAATTCAGTTCTAAGGCTGTGCTGTAACTGAATTATTTATTTACTTTTCCTTCCCTTAGTAGCTTAATTTAAATATATCAGGCATAAAAATGCTTAAATCAGCCAAAAAAAAAGAACAAAAAAGAAAAAACTGTGTTTAAATGAAACTTTCATGACAACATGACCAAGGATATTCATGAACCCAAAGCATAAACTCACTACCGCTTGCATACAACTACTTTCCATTACATCTACTGTGGATTTTTATGGTTTCCAGATGATTAATGTTCGTGTTTTTGTTGACCTCCTGACCTTTTGTGCCATCATCAAGTTTTTCCCGTACGAAGTAAACAAATCGGTGGTGGATTCAAACATTTTAGGCCAGGATTTTGACTCCGTCCCAGACCACACAAACCACCAGACGGCTACATTTGTAGTCTAACCCTGTTTATTGACGTAACAGGTACCAGACTGGCTCCACTACGTACATCTGGGAGGAAAGTTATCAACATTACAAAATAAAAAGCTGATCTGAATATTGGATGCTACGCCTCTGGTTGCAGCCTGAAAAACTCATTTCACATGCACACGTTCACTGAAACTGAAACACAAGCTACAACAATAAGTCCAAAAGGCACTCCACTGCAACAAAGTTTTCGATTACAATGTTCACTCACTGATGTGCATAAAGCACAGTACAAAAATAAACCCACTGTATACTGTATACACTACGAGTCAATAGGTACATTTCCATACATGTATTTTATGCACATTTGAAAGTTTCGCATTAGAACATCTTTATGGAAACACATCCATTTTTGACGCTGCTTAAGGTGGTTTTTGCCTTCATCTAATGTTTCATACAGTCATGTGTAACGTGGCTTAAACCACCACCTTCTGAAAACATGTAACAGCCCAGTTTATGTGTTCAGCATAACGTGCATAATTCACATGTTCTTTTTTGCACCTTTTCAAAAGTATGTTTCAAATTCACTTGACATTTTACAGAAACACAGCTTATGCGTAGGTGTCTGTGCTTCAGTCTATTTTAGTGTGTTTTCCACTGAAGCGGTTGCTTACTGGCAAACATGTTACATACTTTGCAGCATTTAGCAGCGTCTACGGCAGCACCTTTCTCTTTTTTATTTCCTCCCTCTCTGCTCCACTTTTCCTTTTCTTTGATAGGTAGATGTTTGACAAACAAGTCGACGGTTGCTATGTGTGCTGCTGAGAGACGTGATAATACGTTACCACAATGGCACGTGCACCCTTGCACCTGGAACAGTGCGGTGCAAGTGACAGTCCTGCCTGATGCGCGGTTTCTGTCAGCTCATTCCTGATTACCTGAGGTCACCGGAAAGAAGCAGTACAATAAAATGAGCAGACTGTTATGAGCATATTTACGCTCCCCAGAGGACACACCCTGTAAACATTCATCAGTCCAAAATGCCAGTGTTGCACACAAATGATCTCACAGTCATAGAGGCATAAACAGGAAATCTGAATGTGTGCATTAATGTTGCCATGAGGAAAAACCCTTAGGATTACACAGCCAGACCTCACCAGAAAAATGACAGAACTGTTCAGTTTGGAAGGGGCTTTAAATGAACAGTGTTTATGTACTTATGGTTTTCTTAATGAGTGCATTTCAAAAAGGAAGTGAGGTAAAATAGTGACAAACTTTAGGAGGAGGCGGTCGGGGATGGATATGATGAAATAAACTCTGTGAACTTAAACATAGGAGACACAGAAACACAGCTTTTCTAAACCTAACCAAACCTTAGTCATAGTGACATAGTCACAGCCTAAATGCAACAGTTATGTAGTATTCTTTAATGCTATCAATGGTATTTTCTGTTTGCAGAGTATATGCATATACAGCTGCGGAAAAGAGACCACTGGTTTTTTCATTTCTCCCAAATTCCGAATAAAAACATTGTCATTTGAAGCATTTATTTGCAGAAAATAACAACTGCTCAAAGTAACAAAAATTAAGTGTTTTCAGACTCTAAATAATAATGATTGAATTTAGCAAGAGTTCAGAAATCAATATTTGTTCAAATAATCTGGATTTCCAAAGGAACACTTTGATGCTCCCTCTTTCACTTCGCTGCTTGTGTTTTAAGTCGCTTAAAGCTCAGCTTCATTTCAGAGGTTTTCACTTGGTTCAGGTCCGAAATGTGGAGTGGTCTCTTATTTTTTTCCACACCTGTATGTAATTTTGGGAGTCCCTGGCGATCGACCTATTCTGTTATTTAGTTCTCAGGACATGTTGGATTATAATAATTCCGTGACCCCACCAGAGATAAGAAGGAACGACACCATCAGTATAATGTATATAATATATTGTTCACTTTGGTTTTCTGTGGTGAACATTGCAGCTTGTGTGGACGCCTAGGCCAGCTTCAGCCTCATCTCACTGTTACACCAGCTGTTCCGCTCTCTCTCTCTTGCTGTTGATCATTATAGTCTCACAAGGCTATTAATGGGCAGTTCTTCACCTTGATTAAAGGACAACTGTTTGCCACTGACAGCCCAGCATTGCCTACAGGTGATGAGCTCGTAGTGGCGGCAGATGGTGGCGTGTGTTGGCTTTTCTCCTGCTGTTGTCTTGGCTAATGAAGTGGGTGGGTTATCTTGTATAGTGTACTCGGTAAAAGTAACTCTGTATCATTCTGGAATAGGAAAAAAAAAAAACAATCTCAGTGTGTCATTTCATACCATGTTCCTGTTGGTTGACTACTAGACGTACAGTCGGTTGTAACAGCGGTCATGTTGTGAGATGTTCGTCCTAATGGTGTCAGAATTTTGCCTCATGCTATCTTTGGTCAGAAGACCGTGACAAGCTCTCGCAGTGCAACCTAGGACCACTGTTTGGATCCACAACCAAAGATATCACCATGTTTCTGTCACATTAATCATGTATGCCTGACTTGGGAGACCTTATGTGCATGCTACTTTCTTCTTCTTCTTCTTCTTCTTCTAGGAGAACTCATTAGTCAGTAGGCAGTGCTTTTATGCGTACTGATCTGCTATTTCAAATAAAACCTTCTCTGCAGCAGGTTAGGTGTTAAGGGGAAATACCATAGTGATTTCCCCTGGTAAAAAAGTGGACCACCATAGTGACGCTGAAAAGCCAGCATCAAACCTGAACTCACTAACCCTTTAATCCTGCTTCACATCACAGGCCACAGGTCAGGAAGGTGACCTGGATATGCATTCCTTGGATTTAGCCATGACGACTACTCCAGCTCTGTGCTTTGTGTTTACTTGGATTCTGAGTCACAGACAAGCGGTGAAAGTGATTTGAGGGGAATCATGTATATTTTGAGGAATTCAGGGGAAAAACTGTGATACATGGTTTTATGCAAAGTCTTTGTTTCCTCAAATCTTTATGACAGAGGCAGTGATAGCGAAGTAGCACAAGCTACAGAGCCACAATACCAACTTCTATGGGAAATAAAGTGGGATTAGAAAAAACAGCTTTGCTTTTAATATTATTCATGTTCATCTTAAAGCACCACTGTGCCGTTAGCCTCACAAATGAGTTAACACTGTTTAGTAAATAATTCTTTAATAATAATAAGTGACAGTGTTGTAGTACTCGAGATCGGACGTTTTAAAGGTCTCGATGTCGTCTCGGTCTCAAGTGCATTTTTACTCTGTCTTGTCTCAGTCCCAGACAAGGACGACTCAGGATTTTATTTTTAATTTAATTTTAAGACCACAGAGGTAGGAATAGCACTACATTTCTGGGGCATTTTCTGATTTATTTGTTAATATCATTACTGTGGTTGGGGGAAAAAAATCGTATTTTTTTAGGTGTAAACCTTTTTTTGCCAGTTCTTGATTCTTCTTTCCGCACGCTGCCTCTTTCTGCTACTCACTGCCAAGGGGACTCACCTCTCCCCTCATACCACGTCAATCTGTAACATTTGAACGACTTGTTTGTCTTAACACCTTTGCTTTGTATCTGGTCTTTGTCTTGACGCTGTCTCACTCTGCCGTGGTCTGGTTTCAGTCTTGATACGCTCTGGTCTTGGTTGTGACTTGGTCTCGGTGTAGTTGGTCTTGACTACAACACTAGCGATAATCAACATTCTTGCGTGTTGACTTTCACTTTTATTTTATCTTGAACTCACTATCTTTGCAATAAACCACAGGGTTTTCTGCTGTAGTCTACCGAGACAGGAACAAATCGGTGTTTATGATACACCATAAGCCTTGACTTTAAGTGCCTGCAAACACTTATCAAGGGAGTTCAGCCTTTAAAATAACGATTATATGTACACATCCCCAAGTTCCTGTTTCTATTTTTCTGAATCATTTAGCAGATTGCTGTGAACTTGAGAAATGCCACAGATAAAATCTTTCATTTGTGAGATGATTTTTAGACCCCAAGGTCTCTGTAGCAGGAGAGTACAGTAAGGCACTAATATTTTAAAAGTTTTGTGGAAACATTAAAATCCTTGAAGATCCCATTTAAATCCTCAAAGTAGATGATGAAGTGTTTGCAGCCTTTCCTGGAGCACAGGCTTGCCTCTGTAAAGGCCTTGCAGATTCACAGCACTTAAAGTAGCGGCGCAGTCCTAAATTGTCTGGTGTCATCCCCAAGCAAACTCATCCATTTTGCTGCATATATTATCATATTTCTAAATCCACCTGATACACTTACAGAACTAATTGACCACTTTCTGTAGAAATGAAGCATCAAGGACAAAAAGAGACCCCCTCATCAGTTCCTGTGAACACCTGAAGTAGCATACACGCGAGCCCTATACAGTTGAAAACTCAAATCTTTCAAATTCTCTGGTGAGCAGGCTTCCTCATATGTATGTTAATGAATCACTGTCTCAGCAAAACACACCCTCCGTAGCAGGGGAGTTTAAAGACCAGAGGCTCTGAATAACCCTCAAGAGTCCAGGGAGATTCCTCTTCTAAGACATGTCCCCTCCTCGGATCTGATGTGCTTCTTTTTTTTTTTTTGTGTAAAGACACGTTGTTTCATTCATCAAGTCAGCATTTGCAACAACAGACTTTGTCCATGACAGCCTGAGGCGACGAGGTGGCTGTTGTTGTGACTGTGTGCGAAGGGATGCATAATAAACATATACTTTGGCGTGTTAACTTTTCCTCTATACTGTGACTGACACCTGACACTGTGAGCGGCG
This sequence comes from Coranthus polyacanthus, assembly GCA_037367275.1. Lineage (NCBI taxonomy): Eukaryota > Metazoa > Chordata > Actinopteri > Kurtiformes > Apogonidae > Coranthus > Coranthus polyacanthus. Next base: position 3,536 of record JAPQRN010001317.1, on the reverse strand, counting down.
GATTCTGCATAGCGCTGGCTAAGCACATTGTCATCTTATCACTCAGTAAAGAAAAAAGTTTGGGAGGAACTCATGTACAGACTTTTCACACATTAAACAGATGCAGACGGAGAAGCAGAGTGTGACACTTTATTATAGTGTCCCCAGGCTACCAACTTTAGCCCGTCTTAGTGTCTTATTATTATTTGTCCAACACGCTGAATCGAAAACTATGCTTCTGTGATTAAAAACGACACAGACATACACTTGGACACAAGGACAAACTGAAATGATCCTGGTGGTCAAAGCTCAGAGGTTGAGGTCACTGTCACCTCATGTCTGTCCATTCTTATGAGCACGATATCTCAGGAATGCATCAAGGGAACTTCTTCAAATGTGGCACAAATGTTCACTTGACTGAAAATACTTTGGTTTTCAAAGGTCAAAGGTCTAGTGATTGAGAAAACTGCATGAACAGATTATGATGCAAGGATCGCTAACGCATCGGATTGAACTTTTGGTTCTCGTTGTCAAATTATTATGAGCAAATATGTCCTCATGGTCCACCAGCTTCCCAGTGTGAGTGTGTTCGCGCACAGCCCAGGCTCTGTAAATGGGGAAGAAAAGTTGATGGGACCGGTCTCATGGATGTATTATTAAACCTGGATGTCAGACTCCAAGATTGCAGCTGTTCTTTCCAGTGGAAAGTTGTACATAGGTGCATATGCCAAAAAGCTTTATGGTTTCTGCGTTTACCTCTGTGATATGCAGCCCACTGAATATGCAGACTTGCCTTCCAGCCGCTGTGCCTTCCTGGTCAGTCCCACGGCCACATAGACTGTACACTGAGGTGAAATCTATTTGTCTGCATCTGTCTTAAGGTACAATGTGCAACAAAACTGGTCGACTGTTGCAAAATAAACCCAGACAAGGTGACGGAGGTACTGCTATTTACTTATGAAATCAGTAGCTTAGTTTTGAAAAAGGATCTTATTGCGTCTGCTAAATGAAATGGCCTCTCTTAAAGCTGCAGGAGGCAGAAAAGAACGATTCACCCTAATCCTGGAGCTCTGTCCTCTCTGCCCTGAACATAGACTGTGTATGAAGATGGATGATGCAACACCGTTTCATGCCGTTGCAGGAGAGTAAAGTCAAACTATCACAGGTAGGGGAGCTGCCGTGTAGATGTCTTTGGAGGCCACAGAGACGTGTCTGATGAGGACTTGACAGTGACTGGTCAAGTACAGCTGTCAATCACCCATTGTCAAGAGGCATGACAATAAAAATACCACCTGCACGGCACAAGTTGAAGACACGAATAGTGATCAGTAAAACGAGAATCATTTTGACGGACTTTTTTATTTTGCATTTACACATCAGAAATTCACAATACAATAACTTTGGCGTTTTGTAGCTTCTCAGTGTAAACTGGGTTCTGATGTGTTACATTCTGTTAATGTAATAACTTCACTTTAATTTGACCAAATAAAACCAAAAGAAGTCATGGCCTAACCTATGAAAACACGACTCCTAAAAACGTATACCTTTTACAGGTTTTAATTACACAGAAATCCTCCTTTAGATATCGAAGTATAGGATGAACTTTGAGGTTTGGAGTTCCTTGCTGCTGATTTCTTTTTAATTACTGACAAAAACAGCAGGGAAAACACACAAAAAAAAAGGAGAGGGCAAGAAAATGCATGAGGCAGGAAATTCAACTGGCTTGATTAAGTGATTGTTTATGAACAGCTAAACCATTAAATAGAATGGTATTTTCTCCAAAACCCCTTTAAATAACCCGTGTCTTTACACATTGCTTCATATCCTGCTGCACAGCTGCTGTTTATCACACTGATTAAAAGCTTTGGATTAAGCAAGTGCGTGTTTGAATAAGATTTGGATTTCTATTCTATCACTGCAGATGGATGTGTTTGGTTATACACTTCAACTAACCTTTAAAAAAAAGAAAGACTTGATCACAGTGTGCTCTGTTTGGATGATTCACATTGTCTTTGGATGACTGTTCAGTACACCCAGTGTGTCAGCGTCAAGAATATTTTTTTACTGATGATAATTAAGAAATATCTTTTAAAAGCGCTGTTTGACTGGTTGACTTTTTTCTTCCCACGTGAAGAAATGTGCGGAGGGTTTCTCCGTGAAGTCGAGATTGTCTGCTCATTGGCATTTATTACACAGGGTACTTCATAGTATTTTTTAGTTTTTATGTAAATGGAGTCTTATACCTAGAATGTCTGCAGAATAAGCAGCATTGTTTGTTAGTTCTCATTTACATGAACTTTGGTAGAAGGGCAGGGAATAAGCTGAAGAGGAGCCTATTCAACTGTGAAGCAGGTCCACAAAAAGGGGCAAAACCTTGACTTTTTTAATCGGGGTTTGGTTGAATTTGCAGTTTGACTCAGATGGGACTGGGGCGGGATAAATCATACTCTTCACATGGGAAACGTGTGCATCATTTTATCACCACCAGCGTTGGGGAGTAACTTGTAACATAATGAAATTACAAATTCAATGTAATTGTAATCTGTTACATTTACAGAGAAAAAAAAAAGTATTACTTTACAGATACTAACAAAAATGTATATATGTATGTATGTGTATATTCTTTCCGGTGAAAAGCTTATATGCAGAAAATTACAAAGAAATTGTTTCACTGTGCAAGAAGGCCTGTAGATTCATAAGGTCTAAATAAAATAGTTATACACCAATATCACTTTTTTTTTTACTGGTAACAAACATTATTTTATCACAATTATCCTTGTCTTTATTTTCCTGCTGGTTTCTACCTCCTTTAGGGGGGTTTGTGTTGCCAGATGAGACAGAGACAGGCCTCAAACACAGTCCGTTTTCTCCTGATCTGTGCGTCTGAAACACGTCTTTTTAATGTTTAAACGTTACGTGACTTGTGAAAAAACTGGCCCGATATTTGTTTATGCTTGCTTATAATATTCGAATCGATGGAAATCTGTAAATCATGTTCATTTCTGATTTGGAATGAACAGGACATGATCTTCTGCTACAGTCTCGTGAAGCGGCGAGACAGTGGAGAAACCGTGTGACACTGACACAGCAAATCACTCGCCAGCGAATCGTCTTATTTTTAACCATCTTTGTCCACGTTTAGACAGACATGCATGTATGCATGCAAATTTTGAGCTTTTTTTCATTGGTTCTTCTGGACGCGGATGTGATTTGATTTGGATGGTTGTGCTTTAAAATCCAGACATTCCCATCTGAATTCAAGTTATATTAAATACATTCTAATAAATATTTAACAGTAATCAGTGTTCAAGACTCAACAGTGAGGATTAAATGTACGTTTTAGGACTTCAGTAGCCTATTTTAAAACATTTGATAGTAGTATTCTAAAGGGAATCAAGTATTATGTTATGAAAATAAATTACTTATTACACTTTGAACAGGGAAACTAATAATCTGTAACATTTCACAAATACCACCCCCCACACACAGACACACACACAGACACACACACACACACACACAGACACACACACACACACACACACACACACACAGAC
>JAPQRN010001316.1:0-12792 GCA_037367275.1 Coranthus polyacanthus | reverse complement strand
AGAAAGACAGAAAGAAAGAACATATACTGAGTCACATGGATGTGAAAACTCAGACAATTTAGTGATGGGTCGCTGTGATAAGCTTGCGTTTGGTCTTGTTTACCCGTCGTCTGTTCATTTTCAGATTTGACACTTCATTTACCTGGTGTAGATTGTACCTGATTTTGGCCAAGTTATTGTACAATTGCACTTATTTAGACACACGTGCTCATTGACATTTCTTGGTCTTGAGTAAGATCAGATTTATTTTCCAGGAACCACCAATCTAACACTCTGTATTATGACACGTTTTTTTTAAATGCGGCGCTGCTTTCACATTACAACGTCCACAGCGCTGAACTTTCCCGAATGCAGACACAGCGGTGTCCTGTCCTTGTCATATTGTAATAATAGATTTTTATTACACCTACGCTTTGTAAGTATGATGGCGATACACTACTGATGGGCTCTAAAGTCATTGATATTAAACTAGAACCGCATTAACATGACACTTTAAGGAATTTTAAGGTCGTACATTTAAATAATAATAAAGATACTTGTTGTTCCTTTTTTGCACAACAAAGTACATTTGTTGAAAAAGCATTACAAAAGTATATTTCTTTTTGACCTGGGAAAATCTGTGGGTCCCCGGGTTTGTAGTTTGAATGTTAATTTCAACATTCCTGATGAACTTTGTGGCTTCTTTTTCTCTGAACTTCCAGGCAGGAAAAAAAACAGTTTGGTAACTGAGAAGCAAAAGATCTCTTGAGCTCGCTCATTTTCACTCACTTAGCCATCTTTCTTCATATCAAGCATTCATGGTTGTTGCTACCAGGTTGAAAATTACTGTCATGACTTATTACCTGTTTGATTTTTTTTTTACTGGAATTTAATTTGGTGTAAGCACGCACACCTGTGAACCGAACTGAACAGCGGGACCACACAGATGTGCAACACAGTCTTGAGAGAAAGAAGAGGATTGATCTCACATATGTCACAAAAGATGCTAACAAGTAAAGAAAAAAAAATCTTGTCACCGATAAGTGTGAAAGCAATGTGTTTTACAACATCTAAAAAGAACTGGGGGAGCCTTTTAATGGTTACACGCCCATCCCCGTCTCCACACTAATCCCAAATGCTGTTAACTTGCAATTAACGGAGTTTGTGCTGCAGTGGAGGCCTCTTTCTTGCCGTTTACTCCACACATGGCTCAAGTTAAATCGACTGCTGCTTTTTTCCGTGCGACACATATTCAGGTGCACCTAATGTACCAGAAAGTGCCTTGGCCATCTTTTGCTTTTCCTTACTGCTGTTATTGTTTATACATGCAGATTGAAGAAGCAACATTCAGATGCTGCTCTGCACTGGCACCCTGGGCAGAATGGCATAATTAAATGAATTGACTAAAAGGGATGCAATGAATATCCCAGCACAGTGTCAGGTCAGTGCTGCTCACAAATTAAAGCCAGAGGCCAAAGAAGGTAAACATAAATTTATCTGAAGTGGCAAAGCAAAAGAATGCATTAAGGATTTCTATCTTTTTTTATTTTCACCATTCATCATTCTACCGTGGTATGGAATAACCCCATTTGATTGATTTCTTACAGAACACAACATGCCAAGCCATACTCTCCTTGCAGTTTCACCTTTGCTCCGCAGTCTATTTGAGACTCGTAATATTGTGAGTAATTTTACACAGCTCTATTTATTCGAGTCGAATATGTGTGATTGAATAAAGGAAAACAGGGAGCCAAAATTCCTGTCTCACGTATTCATACACATGGGTATAAGCTTTACATAAACACGCGTAAAATAAATGACTCCTGCATACCCCCCTCTCAGCTGTAGATGCACACAAATACAAACAAATATACCTGAGGAGCATATGGTGCTGAAACAGGAAGCTAATTAAATGACAGACAACGGCACACAGGGGAGGTAGACTGTAGGCTTTCCACCATAAACTACATCAGGGATCAGCGTCATACAGTACAGAAGCTTTATGGGCCACTTGTTGTCCACTCGACTTTGCCCAGATAATATCTAAGATTTGATCTTTTAAATAAAAGTACAATCATTGGATCAACCTATTAACGATAATATTAATTTATTCCAGTGGCTGCTAATTGAGCACAGCAGTGTGGGATGAAGTAAAGCAGAAAAAAAAAAATGTGCTGCCTTACCAATCTGACACGCTCCTAAATACAGTCTTATTAATCCACTTCATTAAATCAGATGTGGAGAAGTCAACGTGAGGGTGTTTGGCATTAAAAATGTGCTTACAGAAGACATCTTAGCTCTTACCTCCGTGCCAGCTTCAACTTAATCACCAATGTAGCCGTAGGAGGATAAAATGACCCAACATTACATTTATAGTGGACCTTTTTGTGAAGGTAAAGTGTTGCTCCATCTGTAGCTGAAAACAACAGCAGCCTAACATGTTCTAAAACACTCCCCATCTTCTCTGCGACAGTGTAAATTTGCATTGTCGGCACAATGATGCCTGTGTATTGTGATGTAAATACACTTGTGCACAGACATGAATTTAAATGCAGCAGGCAAATTGTCAAATTCTAGTGCTCTTAGCATCGCCGGTGATTCAGAAAGCATCTGCATTAGAAATGCTGCGGAGTGAGTGTTCAGGTTAAGAAACACTTGAAGCAATTCTGGATTACTGTCTATTGTTTGAGTCAGGTAATTCCCTACATACAGCCTGGCTCTATAGTTCAGTGGAAGGTGTAGAAATGAGACTTGCTATTGCGTATCTCCATCCAAGACTTGCGAACCCCCATACTGTAAGTGTCCCATTAACAGTTCCTCTAGGAGATGGGCAAGATTGGTTTGAGAAAGCTTCCCTTTGTGTTACTAATGTATGCCGCAATTGTTGGCTTAGCTTGAAGGTACTAGAAGACTAAGCAGGGCAATCAAAACAGTCTAGTATTCACATACATTTAGGAAGTCGGGGAAAAAGTTTTAATGAAAGAAAACGCATCGCTCCTTGTGATGATCAAAATCAGAAATTCATTCAGACAAGACTTGAAAAATAATGAAACAATGAACATGCATAGGTCTGACCAGAAGGTTGTTGTTTATAATGTTAAATTGAAGAGGCTGATAACAACTCTATTGTGCATCAGGCATGCCTCTTATTGGTGAGCAGAGCCCCTGCATGTCAAACTGAGGTGGGGCACTGTCCCTAGAGTCCACTATCACAGCAGGTTAACCTGGCACTGCTTTTCTAAGGACTGATTGCCAGGCTCCCTGCAGCTCGAGGTAAACCGACAATTTTCCATCAGCAGGGAACATAGCTTTATTAGTAAGATGGGGGATGGAGGGGTGATGGGTATTTCACGAAGAGAGAAAAAGTGAAATCAAGTTCACAGAGTAGCTGTTCCTGTTATGTAGGAGGTAAAAATGTGACCTTAATCTTAAAACTGACATTATATCGGTGTCTAATGGTAAGCGGATAAGTCATATTGGACAAAATATTAGTTCTATTAGATCTACTCTGACGCTTAACCATACTGTATCTTTTTTTCAAAGACGTTTTCAAAAAGGACTGAAAGGGCCAGGCTGTATATAAAGAAATGCGTGTCAAGCAAGCTTTTTAAACAGACTTTCTGACAGGTAGGAAAACATTCACCTGACGAAAAAAAACAAAACAAAAAAAAAAACAGCAGCCCATGTATCAGAGCAGAGACAGTCTCTACGAACAGCAAATCAATATCATCCCCAGGTTGCATGTGAATTTAAAGAGGTAACTCTGCCAAAGATATTACATTTCTAAACAAAACACAAGTAAATCTACAAACACTGCCCAAGATGCTATCTGGGTAAAAAGCGCATCTTAGAGGGCAAACAAGAGGAGCCTTATGGTTTTCAAGGTCTCCATTTGTTTTTCCATGTTCCACTGTCAAGTGCAGAGAGAGAGGAGAGCAGTGCAGAGAATGGAGAGCCGTAGAGGGTTAAAAGGCCATGGCTGGGATTATAGCACAAGTAAGGACCCCATACTGTGGCTTGACATGCCTACCAGCTTACAGTGCATTTTTTCTGACAATGCAGGGTCACACATGGTCAGAAAGCATGAAATGTTTTCACAGACATGTTGAAAGACAAGTGAAATTCTTGGTGTTGAAGAGCCTCCTTCCCAAAGGTTATTTGTTGCCATTATGCTTTCTAATAACAAAGTCATGTAACAAAGTCAGAATTAAAATTGTGGAAAATGCGTTTTTAGCCACTGCGTGGTTACCATGTGCGACCTTGAAGGACAAACATATCACCTATTTGCTGGACTTTCGTAGTTCAGTGCACAACCTACTTCTGCTCAGAAAATATACCCAAACGTCAATTATGTTCCTTTCACTAAGCACTTACTCGGTGCTTTTCTAAACTATTCTGCAAGAAAACCCATATGTACATAGAGCATTACTTTCCCTTTGCTTTTAATGAGGGGCCACTGTGCAATGAGGACATAGGGAGGTCCGGGTGGTAGTTACTGATCAGCATGGGAGCTAGCTAATCCTGCCACTGATGAACTCATCTTTCTGTCTGTCCACTCCACCCTCAGACATGTGCTAACATGCCATAATCGTCATAATTCTACTCTTGCCCTGGGCTCTGGCACCTCAGCCACTTGATTAGAGTCAAGGTCCCAAAGGTATCAGTATTAAAGCCTTACTAATTTCTCCTTAGCTTCACACCACCCTATATATAGCCTCTCTATTGAATGTGGTATAAGTAAGGCAGTTAGGGAGCTGTTATTCACAGTGAAGCTCTCTGTGCATTTGACAAAAAAAAAAAGAAGATGTTTCTCAATGTGTCATCCACATTGTTGCGGCATCGGACAGTCTTTTATCCACAGCCAGCAATGACACTTTACAAATATTTAATACTTAAGGGAATTTTTCATTCAATATGAGTGCATTTAAACTGCAAACTGTTTTTCCCTTTTGCCTCTCCTCCATTTTTCTAACCAGCCGTGAAAATATCTGTCATGAATACCACTCTTTTCATGTAATTCCCCATACTCCTGCTTCACTGTAAGTGGCTGTCAACAGTGTGTCTGATTTATTTCTCAAGTGTTGGTGGGACAGGGGCTCCCGCATGGCACTCCTGGACCAAGAGAGGAGGGAGTACCGGAGGGCCAGGCGAAGCTTCAGTTCCCCCGGCTCGGGAGACTCTAGGTGGGAAGTAAACTTAGCTAACACTCCTGAAACAGGGCACCACACACCCATCAACGCCTCCTTTGCAGGTGAGCAAAGAAAAACAGGAGACAGGAGGGGATCAGTCGGCATGCAGAGCTTTGAAACAGTCGTGCTTGAGGAGTTTTTGGAGTCATGTTTATATTCATGTTCTGCAAAACAAATACGGATCCTTCAAAAAATATATGTGTACACCTGACATTGAAAAACAGTGAAAACACACACTGACAAACGTGACACATTTTACAGGTGCGTTATCTCTGGTGACAAAATATGTGTATGCATATGCAGACAAACACAAAACAGTCTGCCATCCATCTTGATATTTGGCCACAGACTGTCATTAGATTTTGTTTCCAGAGATCATCGTGCAGTAGATATTAAACCTTTTGCAAAACTGATTTTAAAATTCTGTGACTGAGGTGAGCAACTAATACATAGCAACTAAAGAAGTCAAAAAAGAAATGCCTATTCAAATGTCTTTTTGAGGAATACTTTTATCTACAACACCTTTTGTTTTCAAGAAGGAACACAACAGGTCAATCGACTTCACTTAGTTTACAGTTCAGGGCCAAATGGCTTGAATTAAACTGGAAGCAGGTGTAGGAAAAGCGACAACAATGCATACAAATAAGCAATCACGTGCAGCTGTATTAATGGAAACTTGTTATTGTGACTGAACCTGTTGCACTCTATCGTGATGTCAACTAAACCAAATAAACTTTGTTGAGAACGGCGGAGGATTAAACTGCCACAATCTGTAACATTGGTGGCAAATAATCAATACGGTGGAGAAAAGGAGAAATATACAGAAACACCCAGAATCTAACAGGATACGACTGGACTGGACATTGACATGTCAAGTGCTAACTGACTGCCTGTCAATACACTCACTGACCAGAAAGGTCTCTTACCGTCAGGGGACTGCTAGGTACAAGGGAGAAAAAAAAATGGAGGTGAAAGTCAATCAAATTATCTCCTTCCAGCCCACTAACTCAAGAACTGGAGACAAGCAACCAGAGCCTCTTCTGAGAGACCTGGCAATGTCTATGGGGTGCAATCTGAGCGGCACCCTGCGGAGGAACGCTGGCACTGATAAACCTGGAAGAAACTGACTGACTCCTTCAGATTTCCAATAAAACAAAACAAAAAAAAAACACTTTTCAGGAACATGTCAAGAAATGCGATCAATAGTGTATCAGTCTTGTTGACCAGTGAGCAAATGCTAGTTTTGATAAAATGCTAAAATGAAAAAGAATTTGCGCGCCGCTGATTTGCATGTGACAAAATCTACACCAGTGTTTTATTTGTTTGTCTCCTCTGGTGAAAGGAACCCTCTGGAGAGAATCAGACAGTGGAAATGGTGTTAAGATCAGAGTGATAATGACTTACCAAATAAGAGTCTGCATTGCGGGGACTGCAACCGGTTTGATCCCTGTCCTCTTTCATTTCTGTCTTATTAGATAAACCTGTGGAAGTCAGACAGCCTTTTACCACCGATGTGTTTTAAGACATTAAACAGTCAACACAGTCATGTCACAACACATCATAAATTAAATCATCTCAGAGTGAGCGGAAATTGACTGAAAATTCTCCTCACTGTGTTCCTTTAGATTAGGCTCATGTCAAGGGTTGTCTTGTAAGATTTGAGGAAAAATATCAATAAACAAAATCTGAAAAAGAAAAGAAAACATAGCGGGTGACAGATGGTTGGAAAGTCTTATTGTGTGTGTGTGTGTGTTGGTGAGGGGAGGGGTATTCAACTCATCCATGTGTCATGTCATATAAATCTACCTGAATATAAGCAATGACTTTTGTTTTCTGATCACTCGTGAATTTAATGTGAGTGACAGCGAAGGGGGGCGCGAACGCTGTGTTCAAACCTTAGTTCACTGGCATGAAAAGTTTTCCAAAAAAAGAAGAAGAAGGAAAAAAAAAAAAAAAAAACAGCCCTTCAGAAACTTTTTAATGTGTCAGACTGAACGTTCAGACACAAAGATCAACAAGGAGCGATGATCTAAAGTCACTTCAATCACATATTATGTTTTTTACATCATCATCAATTTTTACTGTTGACCTGCTTGTTTTTGTCACTGTCGAAGAAAACAATACAAATAGTTTTGACTATGTCTAACATGTTGTTTTTTTTTTTAAAATCATAAATATGCTTATTTAACAAGATATCAGTGCTGTCTTTTCAATAAAGACGCTGCCTAAACTCTTGTAGATGATCAAGTTAGGGCGTTCGTCGTGGTCATACTTTCACCCAGGAAAGAACGAGCTAATTTGGTCACAAAATAAAGCACTTGAACTCGTGCTCAGGCTGTTTTGTTCCTCTTTTGCTTTTGTATATAATTTTTTCCACTTTAAAAATAAGTTTGCATTATGATCAAAAGTGCCAAATTATATCTGCTCAGTGATCTAGTCTTTTTAGTGGTATTTTTAGACGCGACACGATGGGTTTTCGAGCAAAATGGCAAACAAAGGGAGCAGTTTTGTAATTCAGTTGAATCGGCACCCTTGTTTAGTTTCTATGTCGGGTCCTCATTTGCCCTCTTGTACGCGACATTGACTCTGCCGGGGACTGGTATGGCGTGGCTTCGTCTGAGATGGCCCTAATGGAGAAGAACACATGGCAAAGTTTTCCAGTAAGCGCCTAAAATATGAAATGCAAAGTAGCCGGGAGGAACGTTCCATTTCTTGCAGGCATTCCTATAAAACAGAAAACACACCACCCAGTCACCTTTCTATACGCTGTCCCTCAGGGCACAGCTCTGGTCTGTTTGAAGATCAAAGGAGCTGAGGTAAAACAGCATGTTTACAGGTGTTGGGAAATTGAAAATTTCCTTGGCTGTGTGTGTTTAGAGGAAGTGTATGTACAAAGTGTGTGTTGGTGCCCGAGTGGGAGGAGGCGCCCCGACAGTTAATTTTCTTTTCAGAACATCTGCACCCTTAAATTTACTTGTCACCCATTCCAGATAAGCTATGCAAAAACCAAGGACGCGTCCAAAGCGTGCGCATTTCATAGAAAAACACTGATATTAGCCGCAGTGTGCCACTTTTGTTTTGTGTTCTGCTTGCAGATAATTGGTCTTTGTACACCTGCTCCTGTCTTGAAGAGCCTTGGCTCCCGTAGAAAAGAGTTACCTGAAAACACTTCATATTAACAACACATTACCCATTGTGGCAAATAAACAAAACTGGCAAGGTGATGCGCAGGATTCATTTTGAGAACCTCACTGCAAAAGCAACAGCAGGGGAGGATGCTGAGTTTGTGAGGGATTAGTTGGATTCTTACACTTTTTACGGGGAGACCACAACAATAAGCACACCTAGTCAAGCTTGGGTATGTCATTTACTCTGTACCTCTCCACTTTGTGTTTCTGTGTGTGCACGAGTGGACCAGTCATGCCAAGCTTTCTGCATGAAAGGGAGAGTGTTTAGCTTTTGAGGCTATTTGTGCTTCTGACTCTGTAGTGTTTGTGTCCAATGGGAGGTGCCTGCGCCAGCTTCCTTAAAGGAGTAGGGGGTTTTGTTTGTTTCTCCTCTGTGCCAGGAGAAGTGACAGCCATTCCGGCTCTTTCACAGAAACACATTCATCTGTGTGAGAAAGGCGGCCGCTGAACTCAGATGAAAGGCCAATGGGGGCTGCGTTGCACAGGAAGGCAGACTGTACATCGACTTCAGTACAAACACAACATAAGCCATGTCACAGACAGACAGGGAGACAGACAGAGCCAACAAGATGCAGAGAAAGAGATAAGAAAACAAAAGAAGAAAAAGAAAGAAAGAAGGAAAGAAAGAAAGAAGGAAAGAAGGAAAGAAGGAAAGAAAGAAAGAAAGAAAGAAAGAAAGAAAGAAAGAAAGAAAGAAAGAAAGAATTGTCGGTGTGGTTATTACACTACACTATGCTTAATTTGTTCATATTGTAATTATATTATCATGTGGGATAGACTCACTTCATGAAGTCACTTTCTCATCATTTACATTTCCTTCGAGGTTGCAGGCACAAAACTGAGCTGTAGAATTCTTCAAACATTATTATCGTCTTCGCTGATTCCTTCATTTCATAAAATACTGTCCAGTTTATTATTATTTGGCCCGTCGTTAATATCACAGGGCCCGCCGCATGAAGACAAACTTATGTGACAACAGAAAACACAGGTCGGCGAACGGACACGGTCGTTTCATTAGAGCAGTTCAAATTCAATTAGAGGATATGGCGTTTGTTTTAAAAGTTTTCTTTCAAAACACGGTTGCCGACAAACCCTCAAATAATGTCTCCGCTTTTCCTGCTGAGCGGGCCTGTTGAATTAAGAAACACCACCAAGAGACGATTTTCGAAGACACGAAATGTAACACAATTAAGTGTAAAGCCATGGGACGCGGTCGAAATACTCCATACTTGAAATATGTCGCTGGCAGATGGCGCAGCAATTCACAATAAGAAAGGCCTACAGGTTGCAAGTCCGTTTAATATTCTCCAACATACCTGTTTAATACCTACAATGTGTCACTGAATAAGAAGAACAAATAGGACCAGGACACAGAGGTGAACGTTCATGCAAAATATGCGACGTCGTCATTCACCATCAGAATATTTTATTCAATAAGATTCGCATTTAGAAAGGGTCTGACTTTGAAACCTGTGGCTTTGCTTAAGAACAGGAAAGAATGGCGACGAGAAGAATGATGAGAATCACCAGATTTGTTTGATGAACTGTGAACTTTTATTTATTTACTTACTTACTTGTTTATTTATTTACCCATTCATTTGCCTCCCTATATTTGCGCACAACATCGTTTGATTATTACCCACGCACTACCCACACATTTTTTTTTAATTATTATTATTATTTTTTTATTTTTTATTTTTTTTACGTCGCACCACATTTTCGATTCATATTGACACGTCTGTCAGTTAAAAGCCTGATGCAAAGTATGTCTACAGTTCATAAACGCTTAGGTTTCACAGCAGGTGTGATCCAATAGTGGTAGGTGGCGTAAAATCTGCGAGGTAACGTGCCCCGTTACGAGCAAACATATGCATAAAACGCACACGTGCGTAGAGTGAATTATGAATGATCTGTGTGGATATTTTTTCTGCCATGCTGGTGCGTCGCTTTGGTTTTTTTTTTTTTTTTGTTTGTTTTTTTTTTTTTAAACAAACCCTAAAAACTAAAGACACCCGACGAACACGCAGTTAAATGTGATTTTTAGCACATGTACAATGTGAAGTGTAAAAGTAGAAAGAGTTTCGTGTGCCTGCGTGGAGGAGGTGGGGGGTGGGGTCTGTTATTAGGGTAGTAAAAAAAAAAGAAGAAGAATGAATTAAATAAATAAATGCTGTTGTTGGTGTTGTGTCACTACAGAGGATAACCCCCCCCTCCTCCTCCTCCTCATATGAGTAACAGGTACGTTAAGACGCAGGCCCACAGCCAGGGACACGCACACATCACCACATGGTTGCACTGACTTGGGGTTTTTTTTTTTTTTTTGGCCTTGAACGCCTCGATTATAAAAGCTTTCACCAGCTTTTTTTTTTTTTTGCTTCACCCTCTTCCTCCAACTTCAATCTAACCCCCAATTAAGACAACACAGTAAAGCTCATTCAGTGGCGCCTAATTTAAACAATGTTCTCCGAAATATTGTTAAGCTGGTCGCTGTCAAAATGATGTTGATCCAAAAACGTGTCCCCAAATACGGCCTGGCGTAAAACCCTCCCCTCTCCCGCTCCTTTCTCTCACTTGCTCGGGTGCGAGACTCGTCACCAGAAAAATGAATAAATACAATTCTAAAAAGTTATCTCGTGTGTATTCAGCTAATGATCAATACGTATGATTTTTCGTGACGTTGAATTGCAGCGTGGGTGAGGTGAAGGCGAAATGTACTTCTTTATTCTGCTGATTTCCTTTTAATGAATCAACTGGGCCCACAAGATGTAATGTCAGATAATGGTGAACAGAAACATCTGGGATTTATTTAACAGAACCCTACAGTAGTCCCAAAACGGAGCGTGTGGCCATAAATTAAACATAATATCTAAATGAGCGTAAAAGTATTTTTTTCGCAAATAAATATGTGGATAAGCGTTTTTTTTTTCTTTTTTTTTTGCGCAGGACGCTTTCTGTTTCCTCCTTTCAGTCGGATATTAGTAACAGCACGAGCATTTAGCGTGACAATGCCAGTACGGGACGGTTAAAATGATCACGGGACCTCAGAATATCTGGTGAACTTCAGCTTCAGAAGTTCACAAGTGATTCATACAAAAACATTACCCGTGAGCCACAGGCCCCGCGAGACAGCTTGAGACTATGTTCTTATACAGTAAAACCATCCTTACAGGCTACACTGTACAAGGAGCTGGGAAAAGACAAAAAAAAAAAAAAAAAAACGCGCTTCCTTCTCCACGGATCAATATCAACTCAGCAGGAGCCGAACAGGAACCGGCATCGACACAGTGTGTGGAGCTGACCTTTCCCACTCCCCACAGGTCATGCCTTCCTCCGCCGAAGAGGTCACCGGGCCAGCCACCGAAGGGGCCATTAGGAGGTGATTTCATGCGCTAAATAAGCCGCATATAAACCAAGTATTTTATACTCATCTACCTCAGCGACAAGCACGTCGCATTTTTTTTCTTCTTCTTTCTTTCCTCCCTCTTGTTTTGCCATAAAAAGGTTCAGCCTCTTCTAATGGGCTGGTGACTGCACTGCCCTGAAAAATGAAAGTTGTGGAAGAATTTCAAGGCGCAAAGACAGGTTTGTTTTTTTTTTTTCCTAGTACAGGTTCCAACTGACTTTGGTTGATATCATTGCCTCGTTTCAATCGGCATCGCTTACCAATCTTTTTATTTACAGCATCATTATGTGCGCTAAGTAATGTGAGCAGCTGGTATCAGAAGACACAACACTGCCTGCAGTCTTGCAGCTCCATAAGACAGGCAGCGTGCCACTTGCTGCTACAGCGGAGAGTCGGCCTGCGGCGGAAAGAACCACCACCAAGTCACACTAAATGTTTGCTGTGTGTTTTTTTTTTGTTGAACAATACAGTACGACGGACTTCCAGTGGTGGAAGCTTTTTAGACGGAACCACTGACGTTTGTACAATTATATAGTACAGCAGTAATGGCAGCTTTTTAGACAGAACCATAGACCAAAACAGGGCCAAAACACAGACAAACAATGCAGATGCACCCGAAAGACAACGGACTGTATTTATATTGTATTTACATCCCAAACCCTGGGATCCGAATGAGCAGTTCAAGTACACAGACAAGACACATATGTCATTAGATTTAGTCACCACAAAACCTCAAATTAAAAAAAAAATAAATAAATAAAATAAAAACAAGCCCGAAGAGTTTTTAAAACCGTCTAAATTAAACCCAGAACTGATGAGACATACGGTCACTTCCGATAACAGATTAAAACTACAGCACGAAGAAGCTCTCGTAGACTGCAGTGGCTAAGAAGCAAGACGAGTCAAGTTCAAGTTCACGGATCTTTCTGCACTAACCCCTGTGCACAGAGGAGTCCCAGTGTGTGTGTGTGTGTGTGGGTGTGGGGGGGGGGGTTGGCTTTGAGGGATGTGTTTTTCAGAAAAAAAAAAAACA
>JAPQRN010001314.1:0-12802 GCA_037367275.1 Coranthus polyacanthus | reverse complement strand
ACAGTATAGTTCATAAAGGTGTTATTCTGACACAATTCTTAACTAATTAATTAACCTAAAACACATCAGATACTACACCAGCTGGCCCAAATGCACCACGTGTCATTGCTCTGATTGGTTGTAGGTCTATCCAACTGCATCCAGAGGCATTGTGGTCTGTTGATTACACCCACTGGAAATCAAAAATGAACTGAGAGGAATCAGTCTGGAGATGCCAGGGTAGAGCTTTCATATTTCAAATTACTCTAATGCTACTTTTATCTATCTGCGTTTGTTAGGCCCTGGGAAAGTAACTTTGCACCAGAGAATTATCTTCCCTGCACCAAGGTTTTTTTAGGTGGCAAACCAATGCGAAGACTGTGTTTAAGACAGTGTATCTTGTTTAACTTCTCAGAAAGTATATCCATATCCCTATACTTCATGTTACCTTTGTTTGCCCCTCCACTGTCTTCATGACATAATGGAAGTAGCTTGTTGTATAACTTCTTTGTCTCTGTGTTCCTGCCTGGAATTCTTTAGTCTTTATTAGTAGTCTTTGTCAGTAGTCTTTATTATATTACTCACCTACCTCTATCTCCTTATAAGAGCTAGGTCCCTCTTATTTGAGAACACGTCCTTGGACCTGTACATAATGCCTCCCTTTGTGCTTTTCTGGTGAAGGTCTACTGTCTTACATGTCTACGTGTTCTACTATATTCAAAATTTTCCATTACAGTTTATATGATTTACGTGGCTGTGTGTCCTACACTGTAACTGTGTGATGTGACACTGCAGCTGCACTGTTTCTTACCCTCAATGGTTACATAAGGTGTCAAAAATGATTGTGTTGTTGAATCTGTATATTCTCAATGGTCTTTTTACATTAATAGGGACATTAATGTTTTCACTGTTTTCATCTGTGTAGATATTGGATTTACCTGAAAAAGTGTTTAAGGAGTGTCTAAAAAGAACCTATTCTGAAGGTACACAACCTCATTCATGATTTTACATGCTGTATTTATTTATGATACATATTATTATATGCTTATAAAAACTATTTGATCTTCTCTCCAGTGATGCACTTGTTGAGTGAAAATGAACTGCTTTCCAAGAAGTTTGAAGGTTTGTAACTCTAACCCACAGTGCAGAACATGTCTATATTTCATTTGTATATAGATTTATTTATTTTGTATTATGTATATTTAATTTTTTGTTGTTGTATATCTTGTGTATATTTTCTATAGCTTTGAAGCCAAAGAGGACAACGATACAAACATACCAAAGAGATGAGAACAGAGAGCATCCACTTCTTGGTTAGTAAAACATCTGGGATATGACAAATAGGAGCTGCCTGGGGAAAAAAAGAATACAAAACATCTCAACAGAAGAAGAAGAAAGAAATCTCAACAGGCTCTTGACAACAATTAATCCATTTAAGTTTATTATACTTTAGTGGATGATTGTCTTGTTTTTCTGAAATATATTCAAAATGAAGAATGATTTTTACAGATTTGTGAGCTGAACAAACATACTTGTGCTGGAGACTTGGCTCCATTGTTGGCTCTCTGCAGTTTTTTTTATCCACAAAAAAATCAATAACACTGTGTCACACACACAGCAAAAAGTGCTTGGGAAATACACGCAGTTGTCCTACATTCAATCCATAACATACCGTGTTTTGTAAATGTTTGTCCAGGCATGCTTTTAAACTCAATTTATGTGTCAGTCTGTCCGTTGTTAAAATATGTTCAACAATATAGGTCCTTTGTTGGTGGTTCTACCCTCCTCCAGTTCCTTGTAGTACAGTAGCTATTTTTTACTTGCTACTAATAGTATTTTAACAAGATAACTGTCACTTCTCATTAAACGTTCTTCTGTGAAACTACAGAGATAAAGTACCTCACAAGACATAGGGATCTTATATCCTAGTATTTGTTGTAACAGTTCCCATACGATATCCCAAAACACAGTTATTTCTGATATTCAGACATTTCATCATCATCCTCATATGATCCAGACTCTGTCCATTTCCATTTTGTTTTTGATATAAAATGACTTCCCCTTTTTCTGCCTGGTCTTGCAGGTATGCAGCATATTGTGGAGAGCATTTGTGCCGAGCGCAACGAGAAGAGACACTACCTCTGCACGCTGTGCAACCTGACTTTGGCCAACCGCATGATCATCAAACATGTCCTGAGCTTTGACCACATCTATTCTTATTTTGTAAGTAGCAATATTAACAAAAAAAGTCAAACAATCCTGAAATGAGCAACAGTTATGAATGACCTTAAACAAAAGAAATCCTAATTAAAAAGTAGCAAGGAAGCTGGTCAGACTCAAAATTAGTCCGACCAAAGATTCACGGTGAGACGCATGTTTGCAACATTCTGAAAACCTGTCAGTACACACCAATGCAATAAGATTAATCATTTCAATTCGCCAAGATTCTCTTTACTTCTGATCTGACTGGTGTTGAGGATTTTTCTGCAAAACTTTGGTCCTCTGCGTGTTCTTTAATGAAGCGATAGGAGAAGATGTTGAAGCTCAAAATCTGTTTTATTTTAACACCAGCAGGATGTGCAATGTTACAGAGTCTATGGGTCTGACTATAGTCTCCCTGACAAGCAACAGAGTGTCTGTCAGTTCATGAAGTCTGACTGACTGATCCAGTATTTTATAGTACAGAGACAATGGATTGTGCAAGTAGGAAGTCATCTTCTCATTGACTGAAGGTGTTTTCACTCCTTCTCGTGATTGTCTGACTCCATTCATGTGACAATGCCTTGAGAGTGACCTGAAACTCAACAGTCAAGACACAAACACCTGCACACTGCACACTTCAGCATTTTCAGCACCACGTGGTGTCTTATCTTGTACACTTGAACAAGCACTCCCTTTGCTTTAAGTTCCTGTTTTGTAGCTGCAAGCAGAAGTTTAAAGTTCAAGTATATGTTTCCCATGTGCAGTACTTCTCTTCTCCACCGTGCACACTGTTCTATGTCAGTGACCTGAGCTATATTTTCACATAATATAAAAGAATAACTACTAGAATCACTACTTTTTAAAACACTTCTATTAAGTATGAAAACCATTTATTTAATGCAAGCTTTATTCTCTTTTGCAATCACACAGTTAATCAATAGATTATATGATTAAAATATCCTTCACTGGAGGCTTTTTTGTAGCTTGATATTATTTGTGGCTTCTTAAAATAATTGTAGTAACAATTATGCTTGGTGAGATGCTAAAATAAAGATAGAGAGACAGAGTTGTATTTTGTGAGGTATTCCTTGAGGAATGGTCAGATAAGCATACAGAATGCAAGGCAGTCTGCAGAGTATGAGACAAAAGACGAGGGCTCAGGCCTTTTTCTAGGCTGCTGAGGAGAGAAAAAATGCAATGGGAGTGTATTATTCAGATAACAGTTGTAGCGCACCTGTGTACGAAGGCTGTTTGTGCTGAGGAGTAACAAGTATAGGCTGATACAGAGAGGGGAAATAAATGTCAAGGTCCCAGAGACAAGTGGCCATTGATGAGCTAATGAAACAGTATCACATATAAAGAGACAGAACAAACTGTTCTTTTCCCATAACACCATGAATGAGGATAGTGATATGACTTGGTTATTACAGCTGGAATTCCAGTATCGACGAAACAGCGAAAAGAATAAAAACAAGGGTTGAAAATTTCTCACATCTAAAATTCTTGACCCTATGTCGAGATTTTGTGTCCTCGACAAGGAACATAACATGAATCGGATGAAATGCAGCAAAAGGACCTGGCCTTGGAATCGAGCCTGGGTTGCTGCAGCAATGCCTCAGGGCATGTGGTACACGCTCTGCTGGGTGAGCCTCCGGGGCGCCCCCCACTGTTGAAAACTGACAGTGACTGGAAACCTGGATTGCAGTCGCAATGGCAGGCCATCTGTTATGTAGCATTTATGCTATGTTCATGTGGTGGTTGTCAATCTCTGCTCCTTATGAAGAGATTGGACTAGTAGGCTATTTTACACATTTATCTAACTGTGTAGACCTATTGTCAGTCTGTAGACCTGTGGCTACTCCCTGCTGTACAGTCTAATCGAGCTACATTACTCCTCTCACTACATACTCAGAAAAGATGTCACCTATACATGTATAGCCATGGGCAAAGAGTATAGAAGTAAAGAGATGAACCTCTGGTGGCTTTTGACAACAGCTTTAAGTCCAACATGGTGCTAAACTTGCAATGAAATAAATAGCTTTCACTTCATATCAATGTAAGTTCTTTGGCCATGGGTTCCCTGTCTGTCTGAATCATTGCATTTCCCACCTATTGCTCACATGTATATACACTGAACAAAATTATGAATGCAGTATGTTGGCATGGACTAATATGAAATCAAATCATTGTCAATTGTGAAGTTATGATGTGAAGATGATGAAGGGATTTCCGCTGACACCATCTTGCTTGTATATATAGAAGGTTTATTACAGTACATAGTATTATTACAGTACGTATTATTTAGTACAGCATCAATCAGGTACCATGGATAACCTGGAGAGGATTGGAAACCAATATGAAATCCTCTGAATATCAGCTCTATTGTCCCCGCTTATATAGACTGGTTGTTTTCGAAAAGCTGAGGACATCCTCAGGAACAAGAACATCAAGAACACCCTGTTTCCATCTAAGGGAGCCCTTCTGACATATTCCCAAGGGAAGGGAGCCCCCTTAACTAACCAATACCCCAACATCCTGTACTTGGAGGCCTCTAGCTATACATACCAAACCCATGAAGTTGTATAGCTGGCAAAAGTTCAGATACTGCACAATAAGGTACAAAATTCAAGTACTGTGACAAAGAAGTGTTAAAGTGGTGACCCATGGTAATCACTACAACATGGCAGGGGTTAGGTGCAAAAATCATGAATGAATGGCACTATGATGGGTGTGAGGATCTCATCCCCATATCTTGCAGCATTCAGGTTGCCATCAACGAAATGCCGCTTTGTTCAGTGTCCATGACATTGACTGTGGTGCCAAACTTCTGGAAAAAAGGTCTCAATCGTCTTATGGTTAAAACATGAACGTTCAATGCTTCAGCTTCAGCTCTGACTGAGAGGCCCACGTTCAAGATGCCAATGGCATGATCTCTGTTCACTTTTGTAACATTGTGACATTTGACAAATGTGAACATTTTGAGATATCCTTTCATTGTCTCTATTGTAAGGAGTGTCTGTGCCATTGTTACACAGTTTGAGAAGTACCTATACATGTCATGCCCCATTGAAGTGACTAATGGATACATGAACATGTAAGGTTTTGTATCAACAAAAAAACAATTGAAGGCCCTTTGTGAGAAGCTTAATTTGTTTTCATATATTAAACACGTGTTTAGAATTTTGTTCATTGTATGTGATTTATATAAAAAAGGAATAAGACATTAGCACATTAAAATATATCAGATGATTATCAAAAACACGTTAGCTATACATTTTTGTATTGTAAGTGTGTAATTGACATCCATTTTTAATTTGTTTAGAAAGAGTGGCACCCCTCTACTTTGATGTCAAAGGAGTGTTATAAGGATAACTCAGACTCCTTTACCTCCATGATGCTTGATCTTGCAAAACAATCAGAAGAAATTCATGGAACTGCCATTACTGATATGAAGGTAATATTTAACAAATATCTTCTGCATATGTAATAGTGTTTCATACACTTTCCTAAAGCTTTTTGTTTGAATTAGTGGAATTGATTTTCTGTTACAGCAAGTGACCCTGGAGCCTGCCGTATTCACATCAGTGAATTTCACTTGTTATGAAGAGGGTGGGTATTTTACTTTTTAATGTATGTTGTACATTTTGGAATGAATCCTGATTTGTTTTACTAATTTACCATATTGGGATTTCAGCCCTGAAGGAGCTTGAATCAGTTGCAAAGAAGGAACCTGGATGCAGCTTAATAACAAACATCAAACCAGGAAACAAGCTGGGTAAGTGTTTGTACAGTATATATAAGTTAAAAGCTCTGTGTGTATGTTCATGGCTGTTTTTAAAAAAAAAAATCATACTCAGCATCTGTTGTAATGGAATCAGCCACGGAAAATTCCCCTGTGGAAAGCTAATGACTGTGAAAAGTACAGAGTAATCCACCATTAGAATTGCTTACTCGGACCTATGACTTCATTGCCTTTAAGGGGAATTTTTCAGGAGATATGAGGATACTTTCCATTAAAGAAAGAGTTGGATTTTTGAAGGGGAGTGTTGGTTAACTGAGACCAACACCCTTAAGGAAGTCCTTAGTAGAGCATAAACAGGATGCATGGAGAGTACAAATTCAGTAGACTCTGGAGAACTGCTCACTGTTTGTTGATTCTAGCTGGCCTATGTCTGTAAACATTCCTGCATTGGACTCTGCTTGAATCTGGCTGATTTCTGAGACTCAAGTCAGTTTCACCAAAAACCATACAAATGCTCTCTGCTCTGGCCCAGAAGTCAGGCTGGTCGTTGTAACTCTGGATATGCTTGCCCTGGGTTGTGTCTGTCAGACAGACCTGCATGCACTAAAAATTGAGCAAAGGAGTATGGCATGTAACTGGAGTTGCTTTGTCTTTCTAGAGCCCCGCCCTCACACCCTGCACAGCTGTTATTGGATTGACGGTCACTGCACAAAAGTCCATGCCCAGAGTTACTGTAGGTTAATCTATATCTTGCAGATATATTCAAGTATAAAGGCAGCATTAGGTTCAGTGGTGGGTTTAAAGACTTATAATATCAGAGATGTCTCGACTTTCATGCAGACGAGCTTGGTTGACAGTGACAAAAAGGAATGGAACGATGGATAAATGAAATTGGATGAAATTTTTGTGGCAATTAAGACCTCATGAATTCAAGTGTAAGATGCAGAAGTTTAATGACTTTGAAGCCTAATATTTATAAAACGGAGTTCAAGACATTTTAAGACTTTTTCAGGATGTGCAGACACTCTGTAGAGTAAAGAGAAATATTAAAATTTTCATACAGTTTTTTTCATTCACGTATATGACACAAGGTTTCTCTTGAGGTGGGTGGAGAATAAAGAAATGCACCAGAACTGTGATTATCAACTCAGGCATTTACAAATAAAATATTGATGAGCCCACTTGTTACTCACACTGTCTTTATACCTTGTCAAAATCCAAAGATGATGGTCATTTTCAACTAATCCCATTTCTAATTCTTGACTTTGCCTGCAGTGATGGAGAAACTTAACTGCGCTGTGTTAAAGTGTTCTGGTCTTGTAACACAGTGGGATTAAAAGAGTTGCTCAGTGCCTACTGTTTCTCCCTGGTGGAATAAAATACAATCCTTTACTGTCCCTTGAGTCATGCATGTTAATCTGTTTTATGGCTTTGCAGTTCCACTGTGTGAAACATACAGAAAATACCACCAAAATGACAGATTTCCTCAGTTGGGTGAGTACTGCAGAAAACAAACAAAAAAAATCCTGAAAGACAATTCTGCCTGATCTGTTTCCAGTTATACTGTGGTGGAATAGACCTTTTTCAAAGCAAACGTTTTGGCTTGTCACAGCAGGATAAACACAGGTGATCCTGAGAAGATTAATAGTGGATCTATTTAATTTAAATGTCCCATAAAGCCATGCTAGTGTGCCACCATGCGTGGAATAAAACCCTGGATCTTATGCACCAACATGGAATACAGCCATTATGAATTCTAGTCATTTCACCGTTACATTTTCTGCCATGAGTCAAAATGTCTGCTGTCAAAAAGATCTACTTCCCCTACAACCAGAGGTTGCTAAACCTTAATGATGACATGCTGAACTATTTATAAAGAGCTGTTAAAGACTAGGATTGCTGAACACTGCAGCACTATTAGAAATAAGGTCACATCTAGTCCAGTTGCTGTACATTTTGCAACAGAAAAACAAAACATTGCCACATCTTCATATAAGTGGGTATTGAAACAACTAAACGACCACACCGAAGTGGAGACATCAACAACCTTCTACTAAAGCGAGAACTACTTTGGATCCTTAGCCCCCAAGGGCTTGAATGAGGACTTTAAATTTAATTTAATTTAATTTAATTTAATTTAATTTAATTTAATTTAATTTAATTTAATTTAATTATATCATATGTTATGTACCAATACCTCCTTGATCTACACTGGACACAGTTTGGCTCCTTAGGTTACTTATAACACAAAATCTTAAATACAGAGATGCCCTATATATTAAGTATATATGACAGCTATGTAGCCCGATTCTCATGTGGAACACTGAATATTGGGCCGATCTTCACATATGTTTTGTATGATTTCCTAATAACATTCTTTCTTGTATACCTTGTATATTTTGTAAGTGTTGGAAATATTTATTTTGCACAATATGTACTTTATATGTCAGAAACATTTATTTTGGACATTGGATTAATACATCCTCTTTGGGGAAATTGATCACGTGACTTGTAACACAGTGGGATTTTGGTTATTTAAGATGGCCTCTCTGTAGATAGATTTAGAAGTCTGAAGAAGAGCAAGTGTGCTCAAAACATCACTTTACTGAATTAAACCATTTTATGGGAGCTGTCCTGGTGTGCTGATTTTTTCCTGTGTCTTTTACAGAGATTCTGCAACATGAGCTGGATTGCCTAAAGCCTCCTTAGCAGCTGTAAATCTTGTTGCTTTTACACAAAACAATAACTTGTCTTCCTCCATTCAATATAGGTGTGCAGTTTCTGGTCAGGCATGGTGTGAACACTGGGAGGCGCTGGCCTACTAAATGGGATTTTCTGTGCTTGCTCTGTCAAAGGAGGTTGTCACAAAATGAACATGATGGTCACATGTTCAGTCGGGAACATGTTACCAAATTTCTGGTTAGTTAGTAATATTCTTCAATGGATTTTATTTTATTTAAAAAAAAAAAAAAAAAAATTAAAAGCTAACTATTCTTGTTAGTACTTTTTTGGAGTGTCAAGCATTGCTTTACCAAGGCAACTTTAGATTACCTCTAATTTTTAAAAGGTTTTGTGATATAATATAATTGTTCATTTTTTGTTGTAATACAACATTTCAAAGTCCAAATGATGAATTGATTATAATCAGACTGATCTTTGAGGACCTTAGGGAAGCTATTTAATAGTTGGATGTTTGACAAACTTTCAGTTCAAGAGACCTCCAGAGTCTGTGCTCATCCATCTAACCCTTTCACTGTCCCCACATTTTGTTATGTTACAGCCGTATTCTAACATGGATTAAATTCATTTTTTGTCTCCTCAATCTACACACAATACCATGAAGGATTATTAGGGCCACACTAAAGAGAAAAAAAGACATTTCGAGAATAAAGTCGTTAATTTTCGAGAAAAAAGTCCGAATTTTACGAGAAAAAAGTCGTAATTTTTCGAGACAAAATTCATAATGTTACGAGAATAAAGTCATATTTTTTGAGAAAATAAGTCATAATGACTCCGTCCACATTATGTGACGACTAAATCCGTCAGTGCAGCCATTAATTCCAGTGTACCGGTGGTTACATCTGTGTGCCATTCAAAGAGGTTTTATAGTTTCACACAAGACAGTGAGAATGACGATCAAGATTTTGGACCCCGAAGGAGTGGAACTTCATCGGGCACGTCGTCTCCGAAGGCGACAGTACAACATCAGAGGCCCCAACGCATTATGGCATATGGATTCACATGGTAAACTGAAGCCGTATGGTGTTGAAATTAATGGCTGCGTTGACGGATTTAGTTGTCACATAATGTGGACGGAAGCATTATGACCTTTTTCTCGTAATATTATGACTTTATTCTCGTAACATTATGACTTTTTTCTCGAAAAATTACGACTTTTTTTCTCGAAATGTCATTTTTTTTATCTTCAGTGTGGCCCTAGCTAATCCTCCTTCGTATACCCCATAAAGACAAAGTGGAAAGGTTTTTTTTTTTTTGTTTAATAAAGTTTAGCAACTTTATTCTAAAAAACCCATAAGATGTTAGATAACTTAGAGGTAACCCAAATCTCCTGTGCTGGCTGGTTAATGTTAGCTAGCTAGTTCACTTGCGAGTTAAGTGAATATAACGTTAACATGTTGATGTTGTTCCAAGGACGTTTCTTACTGTTTCTTACTTTCTTATCGTTTGGCATGAATTTATAATTCGTTAATTTGACCAACATTAGCTTAAGTTAGCATGACAAATTGACAAATTTACAACAAAGAAGGCAGTTTTCAGGCAAAGGTTTGTGGTTGAAATGTTGCTGCTGGTTACATTTGACCTTAAGATACTCTATATTCTGATAAAAATTATTAATTTCAAATACAAACTGATGTAAATGGCTCTCCAATCACCTTAAACCGATTTTCTCATAAAACCTTTTGTTCTTTTCCCATAGCTATTAATTAGCATGCTTTTCTGTATGACCCATTGATAATTATGACATTTTAATTAGATCAGTCTCAAAGTGTCTCTATTATACTTTATATGCATGTCGTCACAACTACATACATGTAAAAATAAAAGAGTCAGGAAAGGCTACTGGTTGAGCATCTTATTGCAGAACTTAGGTCACATTGCATTCATGTATTTTGTGTGTGCATGTATGTGTTTGTAGGAGTCTTTCCATCCAGGCTCACTGAGTTCTCACACTGAAAATACTGAGGTATTACTGGATTTGGCCAAACAGGCAGCACGTATTCACCCCGTGTCAGATGAGCAGGTATTGTGCGTCAAACATAGGACCCTCATATAAAGACTTATTTCATGTATAATTTGCTTCATATGTATGCCTTATTTCTTCAATGTTTGCTGCCTTAAAGGAAATTCTGTTGCGGCAGCCAATCTGGGAGCCATGCCCCTATAACAAACGTGAGTATGTGTGTTAATACGTGTCACATTGGTATCTGTAATTGTAAATTGGTTTCTTGACTTATTAAAAAATATTTCTTATAGTGGTAATGATCCTGGCGTCTGCTAAAAAGAGAAATGAGAATGCCTTGAACCCTCTTGAACCTTCAATAACGCCTAAAATGAAGTTGGGTAAGTCAAGTTTAATATCTAAGTAAGTTACATAGTGTAGTGGCAAACCAGAGAACCCTATTTAGCATTTCAAAATGTCTGAACCTTATTCTGCTTCTGCCTCTTGGTAAGGAAGTGTTGGAGTTCAAAGGCTTTATGTAGTCCACCTCCTATATACGGACACTCTAATCGCAGGGAGTACCCCTGAATAATGTGGATGAATGGACATGTTGTATATTATACATTTCCTGATTTTATTACTATTTTGGGTCCTCATAAAGAGTCTTGGCCATATCCCACTAATCAAGCTAGATAAATACCCATGCTTCTCTAATGCTTGCTATGACCTATATGAGACCACCGCTCACTCATACTCTTGTAGGATAAATAAAGTTACATTTTTGCACTCGTTGATAGGGCACCACTCCCTTAATTTACCGTATGGAAGGATGGTATTAATTAACAAACTGGGACGAATTAATCAGTCTAATAACTGAATGTTGTGAGTTCTGCTAAAAGGGATCTCTGTCTCCACTTCAAAAGAATGCGCTGGACAAATTACTTGGTCTAAGGGTTATGATTTCAACAAATCGCCAAGAAAAACTGTGCGGCTGGAAGTTTGCCAAAAACTCTGTTTAGCACAGAGAAGATGAAAACAAAAGTGCACGCAATAAAGACAAAGAAAAAGGCTAAAATGAAAGCACGATGGTCAAAGAAATGAACTGAAGGGAAGCGGAGAACAAGAGCGTGAGAAAGCATAAGAGATCAGACAAAAGACTGTCTGTAGTTTTTATCCCTCTGGGAATTTTGGATATGATGACAACCGATACAGTATTCAAACTACTTTTTGGAGGGAAAACGTACTCCTTTGTGTAACTGTGGATGTTGGAGATAAAACGTACGCACAATTTACTATTCGTCACCATATCCCATTCTAATACAAGTAACAAATAACACACTTAACTGATGTGAGCTACTGATGTGAATAATATGATAGAGTAAAGTTGAAATAAAGTGTTGTGATAAGAGTCTTTTGAGGAGTCCTGTGAAACAGACAGAACCATATGTCATACTTTCGCATGAATGTTTTGCACGAACTCAATCGTGGGTCAACAGTCACTAACAGATTTATTGCTGTTGACCCTAAGGGATCGCTGAAGAGGATTTTGTTACACTAGTGACTAGGTTTGAGTGATACCCGATTCTGTGTTCCGGGTGAGGTAAAAAGAGTCAAAAAGTGACCTTACAGGATCAACACACATCTCAATGCCCCCTCGATGTCCTCCTGAGGTGGTCATGTCGTTTTAGTGCAGAGCCCCCTACATTCTTCATCAATCTTTTGCAGACTTTGTGTGACTCTGTATTGGTTTTGATTGTCTTGCATGCAAAAACTTCATTTGTGCAGATTCAACCACATCAAGTAATATAGGATGTTTGATGCGCTGTTCGTTCGAACATTCTGTAAGTTCACAAACAGAATTGTCTTGCTGAAATGCATTATTATACACTTACAAACATCCGCCCAGCATCCTGTGTCTCACTCGTTCACTTTAAGCGGTTAGCTCGCAGTAGAAGCGTCAATGTTGTGCTCGCACTCGTAAGTCAAGGCACTACTGTATTCCTATTTATAGATCATCCACTTCTCTCCTCATAAGTCTAATATGTCCTCCTTACAATCGTATGAATATTAAATGCCTCACCCTTTCCCACATATGGAATCTGATGTGTCTCTCAAAGTATAAACATTAAATTCCTTCCCTGTTACAGTATGTCCTGGGTGCATTATTCTATCAGTCTGCAGCACAATTAAACATAGCA
>JAPQRN010001311.1:0-12807 GCA_037367275.1 Coranthus polyacanthus | reverse complement strand
TCAAATAATCTCGATTTCCAATGGACACTTTCATGCTCTCTCTTTCACTTTGCTGTTTGTGTTTTATGTAGCTTAAAACTCAGCGTCATTTCAGAGGTTTTCAGTTGGTTCAGGTCAAAACATCCTCAAATCATGATGTTCCCTCCACCATACTTCACCATGGGGATGATGTTCTCATGTTGGAATGCGGTGTCCTTTTTATGCTATATGTAGTGCAGCGTGTTCTTCCCAAACAATTCAACTTTTGTTTCATCAGTCCACAAAACATTTTCCCAGTAGTATTGAGGAGTGTCAAGGTGCTCTTTGGCAAACTTCAGGCATGCAGTGATGTTTTTTTTTGGAATGCAGCGGCTTCCTCTGTGGTGTCCTGCCATACACACCATGCCTGTTCAATCTTTAACATATGGTAGACTCATGAACAGAGATATTAACCTGTTCCAATGATTCGTTAAAACGTTTAGCTTTCACTCTAGGGTTCTTTTTTACCTTACTGAGCATTCTGCGTTCTGCGTGGGCGCCCACTGCTAAGGGAGAGTAGCCACAATACTAAATTGTCTCCATTTGTGGACAGCTTGTCTAACTGTGGACTGGAGAATACCTAAAGTCTTTGAGATTAATTTGTAACCCCTTCCAGTCTTATGCAAATCAACAATTCTTGATCAAAAGTCTTTGGAAATCTCTTTTCTGCAAGGCATGGTTCACATCAGTACATGCTTCTTGTGAATAGCAAACTCAAAATGTTTGAGTGTTTTTTATAGGTCAAAGTAGCTCCACACCTGGCTGAAATCTCATTTCACTGATTGGACATCAGGTTTGCTAACTCTTGACTCCAAATACCTATTTTTTGAGTCATTAGCCTAAGGGTTCAGTTACTTTTTCCAGCACCTCTATGAGTGTTTAATACCTGTGTTCAATAAAGACATGAAATATTGTAATTGTTTGTGTGGTATTAGGTTAAGCACATTGTATTTGTCTATACTTAGATGCAGATCAGATCCCATTTTATGACCAATTCATGCTTTTCAACTTTATCTCTGTTCCCTTATCCCCCTCTTTCCACTAAAACACCATGAAACTGGGCCCAGGTCTACCCCTCTGATCTTTTGTTAGTTAGAGTTTTCTATACAGCCTTATACAGTATATGTTCCATATAGAGAATGTGTGTATTTTTGGCTTGGTGTCTATATAAAGTTTTGTGAAATGATAGGATGCATCACTCTCAAGATTATTATAATGATGATAATGAAGTATTCTCAGCCACAAAGAGGAGAGGCTGGTATGTCTACTCCTCTAGAATTATACACTGACCACAATACACACATACACACAAGCAGTGATGTGGAGACATAATGTATTTTTGTAATTCATACTTTAGAAGTAGTCAAAAGTAACATAAATGTACAACATAAACAGGCAAATGTATTTACCACATTTTCATCTTAGATGCCTGCTGATTCAGAGCTGGCGCTATGTTTCTGCAACTATAGGCAAAAGGTTGGGTGCAACATCATTAAATTAGGTATCAATCAAATTAAATTTACAGCCCTAAATAAGAAGGTGGAGACAATATGAACACAATATTATTACAACTATTACAATTATGTACAACATTATTTCATTTGTAAATATACATATATTTCTGACATTCAAGAAAAAGTTGGGACAGTAAAGCTGTAATGTTGCCATTTGTTTTCACAACACTTTTTTCACAACACATATTTAGGGACTGAAGATGCCAAGTGATGGTGTATTTTTGTCCCCAACGGCATGGGTTCTTCGTTGTCGCATTTTGTGTTTCAAAATGTGCCACACATTCTCCTTTGTAATGTGTGCAGAATGTGGTTTTGCATTGTCATGATAAGGTCTGCATGGGTCTCCCTGCTAAGGGAGTCCTAGCCCACATGTTCTGGCCCTGAGTTAGCAGGATTTTGGGCTACAGTAATCAATACCCTTTCTATGGTGTTTAATATTGAGTTACAACCTAACGCAGAAATAGCTATCTTTGGGGTACCTGGTAAAGACATAAATCTGACAAAAAGCAGAAAAGATACAGTGGCCCTTCTCACCCTGATAGCCAGGAGAAGGATCCTGTGGGAGTGGAAATCTACCATTCTGTCTAAAGGCCCTGTTTGGTTCAACGATCTTCTCTCTCCTTTTGCTCATGAGTGGCGATGCACCATTCTGATTTTTTCAGTTCCGATACTGATTCCCAAGCTGTGGGTAGCTGATACAGAGTGCTGATCTGATATCAGTGTTTAATTAATAAGCAATATGCCTCACTATATGAAAGTCTACTCCAGGGTACTGGAGAGGAGGATCCAGCCGATAGTCAAATCTTGGAGGAACCAGGAGGAACAATGCGGTTTTCGTCCTGGTCATGGAACACTGGACCAGCTCTATACCCTCCATTGGGTGCTCGAGGGTTCATGGGAGTTCGCCCAACCAGTCCACATGTGTTTTCTGGATTTGGAGAAGGTGTTCGATCGTGTCACTCATGGCATCCTGTGGAGAGTGCTCTGGGAGTATGGGGTGCGGGGCCGTGGCGGGGGAGTCTGGTTCATTGCCGGCAGTAAGTTAGACCTGTTCCCGGTGCAGTTGGACTCCGGCAAGGCTGCCCTTTGTCACCGGTTCTGTTCATAACTTTTATGGACAGAATTTCTAGGTGCAGCCAGGGGCCGGAGGGGGTCCGGTTTAGGGACCACAGGATCTCGTCTGCTTTTTGCAGATGATGTGGTCCTGATGGCTTCATTGAACCTGGACCTTCAGCTTGCACTGGGGCGGTTTGCAGCCGAGTGTTAAGCGGCTGGGATAAGGATTAGCACCTCCAAATACGAAGCCGTGGTTCTCGACCGGAAAAAGGTGGCCTTGCCCTCTCCGGTTGGTGGAGAGGTCCGGCCTCAAGTGGAGGAGTTTAAGTATCTTGGGCTCTTGTTCACGAGTGAGGGGAGGGTAGAGTGGGAGATTGACAGGTGGATCGGTGCAGCGTCTGCGATCATCGGTCCGTCTTGGTGAAGAGGGAGCTAAGCTAGAAGGCGAGGCTCTCAATTTACCGGTCAATCTACGTTCCTACTCTCACCTATGGGCATGAGCTTTGGGTCATGACCGAAAGGCCAAAATTAGTTTCCTCCACAGGGTGGCTGGGCGCACCCTATGAGATCGGGTGAGGAGCTCAGTCACCAGGGAGGAGCTCGAAGTAGGAGTAGAGCCACTACTTCTCCACGTCGAGAGGAACCAGTTGAGGTGGCTTGGACATCTGTTCCAGATGCCTTTGGGACGCCACCCTCGGGAGGTGTTCCGGCCTGGGATCATTCTTTTATGTGTGAAGCAACATCAGGCTTGACTTTAAACATTGCTTTTTAACTTTGTAAAACAAAATGAAATTATATATATATGTAAAGTTTATATATATATATAAAGTTTCTGAATTATTTGTTTTTTAAAATACCTTTCTAAAAAGCATCAGACATCTGATATCTGATATCAATATTGGATTGATGAATCCCTAGCTATAAGGTTCAGGCAAAATAACTCAATTTTCTAATTTCTGATGTTTATATGGAGTCTTGTCTTCATATAACAATGCACAGTTTTCTGTTTATATGATTATGGTTATGGTTGTACTTTACTAATCCCTAATCTCTGCCATTACATACAATTACTCAAGGACAATTAAACTATTCCTATATCTTCGCTCATTCTCTTTTCCATCACAGACGTGGTAAAGGCAAAAGTGTCTTTGGCAGGTGGAGGTACTGGGGCTGATCAGCTATTCAACTCCCACATACTTGCAAATTTGTTACACTTTCTCAAGGGAGATGAACAGGTGTCATGTTAGAGAGAAAAAGAAACAGTGAGAGAGACACAGAGGTGAAAAAGAGTCAGTCAAGATAATATATAGTATGGTAAAAATAATCAAAGTAGAAGACTGATAGGAAGGAAGGTGATCTATACACACCACTTTAAACTTTGTGAAAGCAGAAACAAAACCTTATAGTCACGGAAGCATGAGGAGAGAGATGAAAATGAAAAGACGTAAGGGTAGAAAACAAGGAGGCACAAAGGAGTGAGTTTTAAAAAGGAATACTGAACAAAAAATGTGTGAGTTTGCAGTGAGCATCCATGAAAATGAAAGAGTCCATCTGAAGGTGCTGTTGTTGGAGCTGTCATTTATGAAAGCTACAACACTGTTGTGATGTAGCCTACACTGATATTTGAAAAATGCCCATAGATAGCACTTAAAAATTTAAACGTTAATTTCACCATGTCCTAAATAACAAAACCGTTATTAAATTAAAAAAGGACTCATATAACTTTTACAAAATTATTTAGATCTGCATTTTGTGAACTTTAAGCTGTATTGAGTTTAAGTGTTAACTTCAGATGTCTATATGTATATCCTAATATCCTAAAATCCAAAACTTTTGATTGTCAGCAGAGGTTTTTACTTTAGCTAACTCCAGCTAACTCTTTGAAATTTTACCTATTGCAAACTAGGTTTGTGTGTGTTCTAAATGAGCATATCTCTGCATAAGAAGCTTAGTAGCAGTTCATTTGAAGGTACTTGAGTGATTTAGTGTAAGTTGTAATATAGGTATACCTGTATGTGTGTATGAACTGTGGTATCCCTCGGTTCTTCATAGGTCTTGCTTGATTTGGAAGTTGGATTGGGGGGTGGATGTGTGGAGAGTTTCCCCCAGCAGGGTGCTCCATCTGTGGCTTGCCAACCTGGGTGTTGCCCCTTCCTCCTTTAGCTCCATGTGAGCAACAAGAAAAACACCCAGCTCCCAGAAATATAAAAACATCTGAAAATATCTGCAAATATTTTTATAATTGGCCTCACAGACAGCCAAGGTCACAGCCCCACTGGTTCTGTTCTTTTCATTTATATTTCACATGTTGGGAGTTTTAATGATGCTGTCATCCAATACCCCTTTTCTACCAAGGCAGTTCCAGGTCAGAACCAGTGCCTAATCTTGAACCATTTCTTCATATTTCAATTCAATTCAATTTCATTCACATAGCCCAATATCACAAATCAGGATTCGCCTCAAAGGGCTTTACAGTCCGTACAATATACAACACCCTCTGTCTTTAGTCCCTTGGTTCGAGTGAGGAAAAACTGCCCAAAAATCCCTTGCCGGGAAAAATGGTAGAAATGTCAGGAAGAGCCACAGAGGGGGGATCCCTCTTCCCGGACGGACAGACAGTGCAATAGGTGTTGCATGTTTTATTTATTTTATTTATATAGCCCAATATCGCAAATCAAGGATTTGCCTCAAAAGGCTTTACAGTCTGTACAATATATTCATATATTCATATTCATTATGGGGGTCAGTGGCTCACCTTTTAAAGCATGTACTGCACTCAGTCTATTATTTATTTATTTTTTTTCAAGTTACAATGGTTTGATAGTCCTTGAATTACACTGATCATCCATAACATTATGACCACTCTCGTTTCAATGGTACCTGTCATTAGGTGGAATATATTTGGCTGTGAACATTTAGTCCTCGAAATTGAATGTGTTGAAAGCAAGCAAAATCTGAAAGTCTAAGCATCTGAGCAACTTTGACACAGGCCAAAATGTGATTCCTAGATGACTGGGTCTGAGCATCTGAGGGTGTTATGGGTCTACAGTGATTAGTACCCTACCAAAAGTGGTCTAAGGAAGGACAACCAGATCTCAATCCAATTGAGCATCTGAGGGATGCACTGGACAAACAAATCCAATCCATGGAGGCTCCACCTCACAACTTAAGACTTAAAGCTACTGCTGCTAACATGCCACCTTCAGAGGTCTTGTCTTCAGAGTCCATGCCTCAGGTCAGAGCTGTTTCGGTGGCAAAAGGGCAATACAATATTAGGCACGTGGTAATAATGTTATGTTCCCACAGATGCTCAACTGGATTGAAATCCGGCTGTCCTTCCTTAGACAACTTTTGGTAGGGTACTATCTACTGGAGATGCTCTGACCCAGTCGTCAAGCCATCACAGTCTGTCCCTTGACAGAGTAACTCACATCCTTATGCTTGCTCATGCTGCTGCTTCCAACACATCAACTTCAAGGTATTAAAATGTACTTTCTGCCTAATATATCCCACACACTGACAGGTGCCAGTGAGATAATCAACATTATTACTAGTTGACCACTGTCAGTGGTCATAACGTTATGGCTGATCAGTGTATATTAATATAACGTCAAGTTCAGTTAGCTTTACACTCAAACCAAAACCAGTAGTAATGTCCTTCAAAGGCCTGCTTTTTAATGTTTCATTTCATTGATATAATTTTATATATTAGAGCCTATACTCACTTTCGCCACTGGACAGAAGTTGAATTAGTACTTCTTCACTTCTGTCTCACATCATTATTACATTTGGAACATTAATGTTATGTTTAATGTTTGTTACATTAATGTGAGAAATTAGTCGCTATGCTTACTTGGGTAATGTTCGTTGAATAAAGGCTAGCTAGCTAGCCAGCTTGCTAACATACCTTTCTATCATTGCCATGGCATTTCTAGCACCTACCAATAGATACATATACCTTCTCCACAGACAGTTTCAGGGCCAGTTCAGAACCCATGCCTGATCTTGAACCAGTTATTTCTGTTTTGATCACCACTGGGCTAGGGAAACTGGTTCCAGAAAACTGGTGACAGTTTTTTAATAAAGTTTGCATGTTGCATACAGAAATGGTGTTAACTGAGTCATTGTGTTAGATTGTGTGCAATTTATTTCACAAAATAAGACTTCAAAATGTCTTGTGCAATAGCAGATGGTGGAATGATGATGGAATGATTAAAAGGCTTATAAAGAGATACTTTTTACACTGAAAATATTAAAATCAAGATTAAAATCTTTCATGTCACCAGTAATCTTTAACCTGATATGCAGAATATACACGTCAGTGATGAAAGCGTAAAAGGTATTACTTTTACTGTTTCACTGGCCATTCTAGCTGACAGTGAGCAGATTTGAGTTTTTGCTGTCTTGCTCAATGGAGTAGAAATAATGAACATTAACTGACACGTCAGCTATTTTAAGATTCAAACTTATGAGCCTCTGGTTACAGGACAAACAGTGCAACCACATCATATTATTTCAGCTTGTAAGGGCAGCGAGAGAGCTCATGTTTCATCAGCCCTCTGTGAATGTGAAAATTGATGTGTGAGAGTGAGTGAGCAATGCTGGCAGACATTTGTGGGTTGACCAGACTCAAAATCCAGCCGTCCACACACACAGGTTATATTTATAACAAAGCATACTGGGCATATTTGGTGGGTGTGTGATGGAGAAGGATTTCTGTGAAATACAGCAAAATAAGGGTTTTGGGTTCTCTGTATGTGTATGTGTGTGTGTGGATATGTGCATTGCCAAGCAACAGAAGTGTTAAAACACAGGGATGGACTGTTGTGTCTCAAAGCAGAACAACAGACAGACCGCAACACAAAAGCCAACCAAACATAAACTCACACACACATACACACACACACACACACACACACACACACACACACACACACACACACACACACACACACACACACACACACACTAGAGTTAGGATTCTGCATTCTGTGTACATCTGATGTGTGTATTCACATGTGGAAACTTAGTATAGTGTCAAGTCATCATTCATCTTCCTCCATAGAAAGATTTATTGCAAATGACTGTCTTTATATGGTTTGAAGTTGTGCATGTTTCTGTGTGTGTATGTGTGTGTATTCCCAGTGTTGTAAATGTCCTCTCTGATGTGGCTGTCTCTATTTAGGCAGTGGTGCAGAGAGCACCAAAGAAGTGGATGGAGGCATGTACATTATGTGTGCATTTGTGTGTCTGTGAGACTGAGAGATTGCAGACCTGTAACACTTCATATTCTTTTGTATAAGGCCAAAATGTCAGTTCTTCGGATCAGTCACTGTATATTTTTCTGTACATTCTACGTGTCTTGTTATGTGTGTGTGTGTGTGTGTGTGTGTGTGTGTGTGTATGCATGTGTGTGAGTATGTTGGTTAGTAGCAGGGCGTTGCTGAGAAGAGAGAAAATATCTTGGCCAACCACAGGAAAGAACCCACCCACTATACCACACCCAGAGAGAATGAGGGAGCAATGGTCTCTCCCTCTCTCTCTTCATCTCTCATGTTTCTTTCTTTTATTGTCCCCTTTAAAATGATGAAGAAGTTGCCATCTGCCTCTTCATTTGTCCTCTTTATTCTTGTTCATTTACAGGGTGGTGTAACACAAGGTTACTGCTTAGCTAAGCTGTCAGTGATCGTCAGACACATTCTCACCAAGTGCAGTTTTCAATAGTGCTTACCCAGCCACCATCATGCACCCATCTTTCTCTTTCACCAGTGAAACAAGGCAACCAGACTTCACAAAATCTATATTCAATTGCCTTCTATTCAGGAATACTTACCATTTAGGATTACCATCACCTGGATGAGTGAGAATCTCCACAGAGGAAGGAAGATGATTTATGGTTTACTTTCATTATCATGCTTTCTTCCCCTTTTGCCACTTTTCCACTGGTGGTATCAGCTCAACTCACCTCAACTCAGCACAGCTTTTTTTGCATTTTCGCTGCGTGAGAGCAGGGACCACCTGGTACCATGAGATACTGTTTCTAGTATCACCTTCGCTGACGTTCCAGGTGAACCAAAGCAATACTAAACGTCAATCCAGAATTGTCACTGCATCAATATGCATGTGTGTCATCATGTCACAATGCAGGACGCCAAGCTAGCAGCAAATCTCCAAAAACGTCTGAGCAAATTTACAAATATGCTCTATCTTAAATCGACCACAGATTAAAAGTCTAAACAACTATAATCTCATCTGAAAAAATCTTAACATAAAGTTTTATTTTGGAAATTTTAACTGACAGTTTTAAGTTTCATCCTCCTTCATTGTTGCCTTGCTCGTAGCTGCAGTCACACTGAAGAGGACATCACAATAGTTTATGCTGCATCGCTATGATAACCAGCCACACTGAGGGGATACTATGCGTACAGTGGAAATGCAATGTGCTGGTGCAAGAACTGAGCCAAGTCAAGTCAAAGTGAGTTAAGTTGAGTTGATACCATCAGTGGAAAAGAGGCATTTATATGTGTCTACACTTAGTGCTTTCCTAGGCCCTGTGGCCATGTAGCATTAACATGTCCTGAATGATTCAATCATAAGTGGCCAGCTCTAATGCAAGGTGTACTCAAGATGAATTGAGAACGCATTGAGATCTAATCCTGTGTGAAGTGGAAGTCAGCGTGCCAACAGTGTCATATTAAAGTGTTTTAAAGTTGTCTAAAAATTTGGAAAAGTCCACAGTATAGATAGATATGTTATGAATGCTTCAAGTGTGTAGTGCTACCTGAGCGCACTCCATTTTTTAGATGCATTCACAGCGCATCTCTATACAAAGGTCCTTCGGTCTCTCTCTGTTACATTTAAAACATGATATCTCAGGAACGGTTTAAGAGAATGTCACAAAAACATTTACTTGGATGTAACGATTAAATGAAAAGATTTTAGTGGACAAATTTCTGAAATGCATTTCACTGGCCATCAGAGCAAAGTTTAAACATTAGGACAGAGAAAATGTCTGTTTCTTTCCAAGAGGAAAAAAATGTAAAACTCTTGTTTTGTGCCTGCATTGTTTTTTCCAGTGCAACCAATAACAGTTTACATGCTTTACTAACAGATGTAAGAAAGGTCAAAATATATCTATGCTAGAATGAGAATTTATTTGATGTGTTTCTCTAGTGTTTAGGTGGCATATTGGAATCCCCCAAAAAACTGAGTGCCTGATCATTCTGTTTCAGGTGCTCTCAGTGGGCTTCATTCACACATAGTGCATACACACAAATCTGTACATATTTACGCACATTTACGCACTGCACGCAAATCCAGGATTCATCAATATTTTCTGACTTGAATTTCTTGCTAAAATAAATAATCTTAAATAACCATGAAATTGATTTCATCCTCAACAGTTATTGTCATAATTAAATTATTCAACTTTAAAAAGCGTACAATGAGAGACTCCTTTGTGCTTTGGGAAGTGGACTCTGTGGCAACTTGGGATGTCACACTTTTTAGTGTTTTCTGCTTTATTAGATAGATGTGTGCAGGGAGAAGGGTGATCTTATGCATGTTTGTCCATTGATTGTGGTGAATCTCTCATCTTGTTGGCAATAACTATTGCACTACAGCATTTCGCCCACTGTTTATGTTTACAGCATCAGACAAAATGTTGCACACCTCGCCAAAACGATTGCAATAGATCAGTGGTATCCCCACCCTGGGATATCATTTGAAAATGGAAGTTTCATGGGTAAAGATGATGTATTTTGTTAAGTTTTGTAATGATGAGCTTAACTTGCTTTCATGGGGATATGGTGTGTATTGATTGTGTGAAAGTCACTGGCCATTTTCAAACTGTGGAATTCTACTTTGGAACTAATTTACATGGTTCATATATGTATTGGGTAAGGTGATTGGAGAAGTGTGTGTGGCACTCAGCTGTGTGTTAAGTGTGATCTGTGTGCCTTAAAGCACAAGCACTGCAGTGATTATACATAAAAATTATATGAAAACCAAAATCTTGGGTGTTGATATATGCACAGTATTAGAAGATATTATTAACATTCTGTCCTGCAAATCTTTAATGCTATTTGACATTATCTTAGATTTCTACAGCCAATGATGATCCTTTCATCAGTAGTCTCTCAACATGGTTGAGGTGATGTATATTCATGCTTAATATCTGTGAAAGGTAATTCAGACTGTCCTAAATTCTGCCACATTTTATCATCACCCTCACATTTCAATAGGTGCGATGTGCTCAATAACTGACCGAGTGTCACACACCCCAACCATCTGCTCTTTGCTCTCGGGCTGCAGAATGTGATGATGAGTCAGTGCTGATGAAATATTGAGCAGAATCTGATTTGAGATTTGAGTTGGATCGTATCTTTTACAATTGAAAGGTGCTATGGCTCACTAGCACAAACACAAATATCACTGCTGCTCTACAAATGTTTATGATAAAGTGGATATTTAAGTAACATAGTATATGACGTGAAATTACATGTATGAGAGGCATCTTTACACCTTACCATCTGTGTTGCCAATTCCCCCTGTCACCAAAATATTTGTATGCATGCATCAGAGTTGCCATACAGGTGCCCACATTCTTTTGTCAAGTTTGTTTTTATAGATCCCAACTTTTGTATTGGTAGTGGTGTATGCCTCTTTCAGGCTTGTTTTGTGCATACACAAGTGTTATAATTAATTAAAAGTGTTGAAATTAATTTCAAACCACTTCTTTATTACCTGAACTACACATGCCTCAGGGGTCATGGACACAGAAACAGACATGGACATCCCATCCCATCAAGTGTGCCTTTTCTCTCTTCCACCTTCCACTATTGTTTGGGTTTCTTTTGTTTTTCTGCTTTAGAGGCTGCTCATCTCTCTCTCTCTCTCTCTCATAATTACATCCTTTCTCAATAATATACCTATGAACAAAAGTATTTCCTTAAATGGAGAAATGGGAGCATGGCAATATGTAGATTCCAAACAGCGGGCACATGCCTCAAGTTAAGAATGAGAACATGATTGAATGAGAATGAGAACACATGTTAAAACACGATTGGCCTATTTTACCTTACCTAGATTCCCCAAAACCCTGAACTTTTAGTGAAACTTAATTTTGTGGACATAAACTAAAGGCTAACATTAGGAGCTGGAAATTATTCCCCCTTTCAATGATTGGCCGTATTAATGCTATAAAGATGGTTGCACTCCCAAGGTTCTTGTACCTGTTCCAAAATCTTCCTATTTGCCAAACTAAATATCACCTTCCACAATCACATATTTATCGTTATCTTCAAGTTAGGCACTTTGTTCAGGAATGCATCCCAGATTTTACAATCAAACCAAAGAGCCACATTTTTTATGACTCGCTTCTTTTACACCCAAAGTCTAAGAATTTGATCTCCTGCTTTTTTACTATCTTTATGGAACCAGTAAGCATCTCATGATCATCTCAGGGAGGCCTGGGCCAACAAACTGGCTGTTCCAGTGTCTGATATACTATGGGAGGAAGGCCTAGCTAGTATACAGAGCTGCTCTTAATTTGAGATATAGATTAATTCAATTTAAAGTTCTGCATAGACTGCATTACTCCAAAATTAAATTGAGTAAAATATATGACTCAGTAAGTGTGACTGAGTAACAGATATGGTTTTACAGAAGGATCATTAGCACATTTATTCTGGCACTGTCCAGTATTGGGAGATTTCTGGGGTGATATATTTAAATGGTTTTCTAAATTGTTATTTGGCAATTTTTGGTTGCTCTGATAAGCCCTTGCCTCCCACCAAAAACAGACTCTCGGTGCTGGTATGGTTGCAACTAAAAAATTAATATTATTGAACTGGAAGAGTCCAGCATCTCCATGTTTTAGGAGGTGGCTGAACAAGATTCTTTTGATTGCTAAGATGGAACAGATTTGTTATAACAAATGCAAAATACAAGACCACTTTCAAAAGGTGTGGAAGCCATTCTTCACGTTGTTTAATGAGACTGTATAACGATAACTCATGAGGTTTGCTGCTATGTGATTTTTTTTTTCTTCTATACATGAACCCTGTTTGCTTTTGTACATTGATAATTTAGTACCCTGGTAATCCCCCACCCATGTGTGCTTGGTATTTTATGTTGTGTGTGTATGTTATGTTATGTTATGTTATGTTATGTTATGTTATGTTATGTTATGTTATGTTATGTTATGTTATGTTATGTT
>JAPQRN010001310.1:0-12810 GCA_037367275.1 Coranthus polyacanthus | reverse complement strand
TTTTATGAATCAGACAATCTGCTCAGTCAAATTAGTCAGAGAGACTGAGACGAAATGACACAAAGTTGAATTTATTTTAAAAACCTAAAAGATTCAGGCCTTCTGAGAAAATATTTGTGGCTAGAGCCCACTTCATAATTATAACAATATTTAATTACATTGAAGCAAAGCTTAAAGCAGGTGACATTACATTTATAAGAAAACACATTTTCGCACTTTAGCTGCATATGAATGTAATTTCTGTGAAACAGGGTTGGTTACTTGATAACAACCATACAGTATTAACACTATGCACTGAGGTGCAAAAAATGAATACATTCATTATAATTCTCATAAAAAAAGTAATGTTTCTACTGTTTCACAGTTAATATTCCAGCATTTAAACCTGACCAAACAACAGCAAACCCTTTTGAGATGTCTTCAACCCATTGAAGCCTTCATGCAATGAACATGTTTGTTCTATTAATGTTTCCATGGATGTGCTGAGTATGCGTTTGTGATGCACCACTCCACGTGAAGGGCTCCCCATATCAGTGTGTTTCCCACGAACATCGGCACTTATTCACCTCTCAAAGTAGATCACTGTGGTCCTTATGCTAATCAGTGTGGGGGGTGACGGTGAGGGGGGTTAATGGCAAAGAGAGAATAACAGTCAGAGAGAAGGGGGAGTGGGTGAAGGAAGGATAGAATGATGATACCAAGAGGCTGAAGCTTCCTAATCTGATGAACGAGCCACTGATACACAGAGCTCCTTTGTGTCCTGGGAGGTGCAGTCCTGTGCCTGGCCTGGGGTCGGGTCAGGGCGGGGGTGGGGGGTGTGTGTTTTCTCTGCTCTTTTGTTCTTGTCCTAAATAAATTGGCCATGCAATATTCACCAGCTCAGCCCATTCAGTGCCAGCGTCCCACCCTCCTTCACACACACAAGACACACACATATTATCCATGAGCCATTTTTCAGGAGTGAATTGAAGCGGCCCAGCTGAGCAGCATGAGATGTGAGATTTCCTACCCCTGTGAACCCTCTGATTTTGTGTGAATGAGGCCATTTAAGTGCTGCTTCTCCTTTTCTTTTCTGTCATCCCTCTCAGACGAACTTGACACCCCCCCACTCTCCCCTATGGTTGGTGCTAGAATGACTCAACCAGAGGGACAGTCTGCTACGATTGGTTGTTATGTTTTTAGGCAACAGAAGTGATGGTATGCTGTGATTGATTGCTACTAGCATTGTTTCCATACACATATTTCACGTGCACTTGCATTTGAAAATGTTGATGAAAACACCAAAATTGAAAAAATTGCTTTTTTAAAAAGAGGTATTGCACTTATCAGTGACCTCACATGACCGATCAGCTGTTTCTGCCATCTTCCCTGATATTCCCATAAAGCATTTAAACATATCTGGCAGCACAA
This sequence comes from Coranthus polyacanthus, assembly GCA_037367275.1. Classification (NCBI taxonomy): domain Eukaryota; kingdom Metazoa; phylum Chordata; class Actinopteri; order Kurtiformes; family Apogonidae; genus Coranthus; species Coranthus polyacanthus. Next base: position 11,400 of record JAPQRN010001310.1, on the reverse strand, counting down.
CAGATAGTTTGGATTGATGAGGAGAGTGAATTATTACTCTGTCTCATTCATGAAAAAAACATTACAGCTATTATAGATGGAGAACAGTAACAGAATGCTCTACTTCTACTCTGTTTATTACAGCCATGTGAAACATAGATTATAGTGCCAATAATTTATTCACGCCAAGCCTGTATATGAAAATGCACAAAATTCACATTTAGATTTTTGAGATTTTTCAGAAATTTGCTTCAGATTCACTTAATTAAATAATGTTCTTTGTTGGAAAATAATGGTTTTACTAGTTCTAATATAGCTAGCAAGCTAACTGCAGCTTCATATGATAGTGATTCTGATGTCACTTTCTGAGATTATTTTCTGAATTTTTACTACCACCACTCCTTTAGTGGTACAGAGACCTGCTGAAACAGTTCATGTTTTTAGTCAGGATTGTAAAATCACAAGTCAGAGGTTTGTGAAACTTACAGTATTTATGCTACCAACATTTAGCTAATGGTAATAGGTAACAATTATGCTCATGAACAGTTTTACTGGCAGACATATTACAACTGGAAGAAGGAAAGTGCCTTTTGTACTGACTTATCAAGATGTGTGTAAAAATGAGATGCTAACCACAGTTAGGGGTGTCAGAACACATTTCAATGTTGTAGCAAGTAAAGAACCAATCACAGTAGAGTATGGAGTCCATCTGACCAATCTGACCCATCTATTCTTGCACCAACCCTCCTCCATGTGCGCACACACACACACACACACAGTAACCATACTTTGTGCTTCTTCTCTGCTTCTTCTTCCAGCGAGGAAAAGGGTTTGCTAGCTCCTTTCGTGTGGACATACCGGAGACGGCGTGACTTTGCACAATCACTCCCCTCGACAACTGAGGCATAAAGCATCAACCCATTTCCATTGCCCTCCCCAGATCTCATTCCTCCTCACCTAGCAACAAGTAAGGAAAAAATCAACACCACCACCACGAGTACACACAAAATGAGGAACCTTATTGGTAACAACTCCTCCTCCTAAAGTACCTTGTCTTCTGGAATTCCTCGGAGCACTGCCGGACTTTGGAGACACCAACCCCCCACCTCCCACCTCGGGATAAGGAGATAGATGCAGGCAGGTAGACGGATAGCCTTACCAGGAGGAATACCCCACTCCCCCCACACTCTCAGCAGGACTGAGAAACTGAAATCAGAGGAGGAGGAAGGACTTTAACAGTGGAGAGAGAAAAACAAAACGGGACACTGATCTCTTCTCCATCTTTTTTTCCCAATCTTCGTGTGCCTGTTTACAGCACTGATGTATAGTACTTTGAGAAAAAACTAAAAAAAAGGACCATAGGAGGACACTATATGTACTGAAAGATAAATTGAGAGCCACCCAGAGAAACCGCCACTGAGCCCTTTAGGCGTTTTTACTCGCAGAGAGACGCCAAATTGTACAGGAGAATTCCACTGTTTTAGATTTTTCTATTCTGTTCGTGTGGTCAGGTGTCTCTATTCCGATCTACTTCAAACTTTGTAAGAAAAGATTGTGGGCAGGATATGATTTTTTTTTTTAATTTCTGTTTCTTTTTAATTCTTTTGACTTTTCTGCTTTGTTTTTTTTTTTCACCACATTGTGGGCTTGGACAGTGTTTGGCCTACACTTTTCTGAGGTGTCAAGTAGTTTCTATCATGTGTGAGAAGTGTTTACTGTACTCTTTTAAAAAGTTTCAAGCTGAATATAAAACTCTATATATAAATCTATCTATATCTACTTGTTCTGAAGGCGTGCTTTCTGTTTGCTGGCTTCCAGATTCTGATTCAGAGGTTTGACTCTTGTTTAAGTGCCCCTGAAGAAGGCTTCTTGTTTTTTCCCAGTGGGAGACATAAACACAAACAGAACAGCCTTAGCAGATGTAAAACTCATCTTCTCATTGTTTTTTGACATTATTTCATTCTTTTTTTTTTCTTTCCACATTTGGATATTGATGAAGATCATGTCTATACATAAAAATGGAGGTAATAATTTAGATCGAGCTCCATGGTAATTCTGTGTCATTGTAACCAAAAAGTAAGGGTCCATTTATAAAGAAGCAGAACAAAAACATGGCCAAATGCTGTACACAATAATGCAGTTGGAATCCAGTACACACACATTTCTTTCTCACGCATTACACACACAAACACCAATATGCCAACAATAAATTAAAAAATGGTGAAAAGGAAGTCTTGAGTGCTTTATTTTCATTTAAGATGTCCTCTTACAGTTAATGACAGTATTCTCATGGTGGTCATTTTTGTCGCTCTCAGGATGTGAAACTCAAATGCTGTTGGCAGTGCATCACCAAAAGGATGATGTCATACTGCTGTGTTCATGTCATATAAGCACAAGGAGTCTGACAGGCTATCATCACATTATCCTGCTGTCACAGGTCTTGTACATCGATGTTTCCTCAAGAACTCTTCTTTTTTATGTCCCTGAAGTTAAAGTAGGATGCCCTATAGGAAAACTGGGTGCAGACATCCAGGGGCCAAGAGCCTCATGTTTCCACCCTGACAATTGTCTTTTTTGAACTGAATAGTTGTCAGAGTGGAGGCCAAGGCAGGTTCTGTGTTATTATCTCATAATGTGGCCCTGTATTGTAAAGGGGCCCTCTGTCAAAATTCATTTTTCACACCTTTATTCTGCACTTTGTTGTTCTAACAGGGGACTCATTCCTACATCAAGGTTTATTCGCTATCATTACTACAAACTAATAGAGACAAACACAACCAGGGGCCACACAATACGGGTTTTGTTTTGCAGTTCTAAAGTACTCTCATGGCTGTTTGTGAAACAGTGTCCTGTATCTGTACTGTATTATGTATTTGTATGACTACTGTTTTCATTCTATATAGCAAGTCAACTCCAATTTGTTGTGAGACAAGGCAAGTTTTTATGTATATGATAAAGTTTATTTCATACACAAAGGGAATTTAATTTGATTTACATAAGCAAAAGAAATAACAAAGTGCTTTAAGAAGAAAGGTGAAGACTGTTGTAGTTCTTCCAATGCAGAAAGTGGTAAAAAAAAAGGTAATTTGGTCATATTGTATAGTTTTTAGGTAAATTCAGATTTTAAATACATGTAGAAGAGTAAATGGTACCACATTATTTCATATTAAAACACAACACAAAATACAAATATTTAAGACATGCAAGAACTTCAACATTTCTGCTTTTTTTCTTTTTTTTTAATTTCTCACTACCTCTAGTGTAAAGTGTGTGTTAAACATTTTGAGGAACATACGTAGGTGGTGTTAAACCATAATTAAAATGACATCAATTACTTAATTTGAACCAAAGTATTTTAAAATGAGTTCTGCTCTGACTTTTGATTCAATGTGACCACACATGGTCATTAGAGAACAAACGGATGCTCATCCACCTCTGCAGAGAAAAACATATGGTGGGTTTTTTTGACTGCTGAGGCTTTCAGGACTGTAGACCTTTTACAAATTGATATTTTATTTGGAGTCAAGCAGCAGGTAAAGAGCTTTATGAGCTTTGGGTATGACTGAACCAATAAGAAAACATTTCATTCTCTCCATCAGTGTGTATTGATTGAGCAGAGTGATTAAAGCTTTCCAGCGTCTGAGCATGAAGTGAACATTTGTGATTACTGAAAACACATAATAATGACTGAACCTGACCTCAATATGTAATTATAATTTGTCAAGAAAAAAACAGCTTTAGTATAGTCCTTCACACAATTTACCACAGCTCTGTAGATTTAGCAGCACTTGTTGTGTGTGTTTTTATCTGTCTGGAGTAGATGTTGCGGCTGTAATCCCAAGGTAGATTATGGAATTTACAGATGGTGATGAACCAATAAAGCGCTGGAGTTCAGATACACACACGCTAAGTCATGTGTAGTCCTGCTTAATCTCCCTTTAAATGCTGAATATTCATTGATTTGTAGGTTAAAAGTTGCAGGTCTTTGTTGGTGCACATAATAAATATTAGAGACAAACAGGCAGAGGGGCGGGGGGTGAGGGGTGGGGTGTAAATAGTGCAGATGAAATTTCTCACTCTTTCCTGTTTCCTTTTCAGCCTCAGAATCCCATTCTGATGTTAAATATAGGATGACAAATAGCGAGGAGCGGTGGTGTGAGCGTCTGCCCGAGCCCTTTTGTTGCTGCGTAATGAGGGCAGAGCTATCGGAGCAGCACCGCTTAGATTGAGGACAAAAGTTGAACGGAGAGCAAGCATGGTATAATCATATCTATTTTCTTGTTAAATGGAAGCTATTATGTTTGACCTCCACTCGACGCTAATCTCTGTCACAAACTGAAAAGTTTTAATTTCCATGTGCGTTTATGCACACGAGTCTCCAAATGAGAAAAACCATTAGAGTATAATGAAAGATAATTTAAGAACAAAAAAAAGAGGACTTACAATTCCCCAAACAAACCGGAGGATTTGAGGAGATGGTCCTGTCTTGCATGTATTTCCGGTGAGTCGGTCGGGTTTGAGTGGGGGAGGGGGAGGTGTGGGAGGTAATTGCGATAGTGAGTTTCAAAGTCACTTACTTCACAAAGGCAAAGCGGATTATACGAGGCTGAACTTTTTCATGTCAGAGCACTCGTCTTTGCAGATGCCGTCGGACACTGAGAAAGGGGGGAAAAGTCATCACTGTGGAATCGGAGCCTGAATTCCCGGCTGAACGGAGCAGGCAGGAATAAAACCGCAGGCGGATGTGAATGGTGTGCGTGAAGGTTGATTACAGGCCTCTTCAGATGTGCATGAATGAATGATGAACTTTGAACAAATCTCTGAGTAAAGTTATGGAGCAAATTGTGTTAATGTTCACAATTTGTTTCTTACACTGTTTAATTTGGATGTAATGTCCTCGGTGTTGATCTGAGTAGAGGATGGGACACTGTGTCTTTATGTGTGGGCTTTCATACAGGCCGTCACACTTCACTAAAAGTTCACAGCACGTATTAGTACTCACATACTTTTATACAGAACAGAGAAGAGCAGACTTTAGCTGTTACAATACAAACCCTTCTACGTTGTGGTATGGTTAATTGTATGTTTTGCGTGGAAAAACTTTTGAAAACCAATCTCCCCCTGGGACAGTACAGAGAATATGAAGAAAGCAGTTATGAATTTGTGTTGACATTTAATAAGCATTTGATATTAATGTTTTACTAAAGTATGCCTGCATTGTAGTGGACTTTCACAAGAGGTGAAAACCTCATGCACTTTGCAAAAATCATCCAATCACATAAGGACAAGAAAATAATAACAATTCTGAGCACAGCCTCATGTGACCTGTTCGCCAAAGGTTTTAGGAGCCACACACCCCTCTTCCAAATTCTTAAGTTGTAGCTCCTCAGGTCCTTGCCTCGACTCCTCACCCCTCCCACCAGAGAGATGCGAGCCGAGGAGTCGAGGCGAGGACCCGAGGACAGAGGAGCCGAGGCAACAGGCATTTAAATGAAATGAGTCATCCTTTCCTCTTAGCTATCATTTCAAATAGACATCAGTTATGTATGATGTGTGTAACAGCTTATCATCTGCCTGTCATTTAGTTTCAGTTACTGCTGTATTTTTTGATCTGTGTCAAATGAGTGTTTATGTAAACTTTTAATTCAGTTCATAATGTGACATAATGTGTCAGTAGTCGATATAAGGATGTCAAACATTTTTTTTTAATTTAACACACACATGTTTGATTGTGCATTTGATCATTTTAAATAACTAATACAACTTCAGATGGAGGAAGTCCTGCTCCTGCCATGGTTCATACAGTCCAGATGTGCGTGACGCCTCCTTTTACATGTCACGGGTCTGATCGCCAAAAAGACTTCCACAAAGCTTTGAGCTTAGCTCCTCCGGCCAGCTTGCCTCAGTCCTCAGTCCTCGATGTGCATTTTAGGGAACTGAGACATCCTTCAAGATGACACACCGAGATCGATTTCCGGGTCACATCGAGAAGTTGAGGAGTCGAAAAATGAGGAATTGGGGGGCGTCCTGTGACCAAGAAGTGAACCTGTTCATATAGAAATTAAGTAAATACAGTTCAAAACAACTTAATTAAATGTAATGTAATTGTAAACAAGTATCATATCATAATAATTTCTATAAGATATTTATTATATTATATTAAAATATTTTTTTATTTCAGACATTTTTGCATTGTTTAAATTGCTCTTCTTCTACAAGTAATTGTAAGTGGGGATGGTGCCCCTGTGCCCCCATGGACCAGCTGCCACTGTATGTGTATACACCCTGTAAATATGAACTGTGAGCAGTGACAGTGAAGGCACAGTGGTGTCAGTTTTTTGTCCCTGCTGTGGATTATATTGGACTTTGTGGATAGTTTTTTGTGGACCTTTTGAGATAACTGAATAAAAAAAAAAGAAATTGAGCTGAAATATCTTATTTTTCTATGAGGAAAGTGTGGAAGAATGAATGAAAGAATGAGAAGAAAGGCATATATTTGTGTATTAAAACTTTGAATAAGTATGATGAACATAAACATATGCAGAGATGACACAGATGTCATCTCACTGTCTGTCTCTGTCTCCTCAGCTTATCTCTCCCCTCAGGTCCTGGATCAGGGAGGTCTGTGGACTAGGGCTGCCTGGGGGGGTGGGGTGGGTTTACATGCCCTCAGAGACATGTTCAGCTTCAGGCATGTGTGCATGTGTGTGCGGAAATGCCAGTGGGATTGTGAGAGATGAGAGTAGAATAGAATAGGAGAATAGTAGAATGTCAGTATGAACACAGTCATTAGCTCAAAGTAAGAATCTGCTGCTCACTGTTGTTCTAGTTGGAAGTTAGACATACTACAACACTACATGAAACAACACCCATAGTGTCCTTTAAAAATCCCTGCTTTTATCTACACTGAAAATATTTCTAAACCCATACAGAAACTCAATATATGATAAATATGGTCCTACATCAAGAGTGAGGTTGTCATACCTATAAGGGGATATATTATTATCACATACATACATCTTCTGGATATAATGTAGATATACATTTATATCATATAAAGCATATATTAAATTATATAGAATTACAAATAGTCTAAATATGTTTTTCATGGGCTAGACAATATATGAAATTGTTCCATATATACATATACATATATGTTTTAATAAATTTCATTGTGGACTGCAGAGTGCATTTTGTTTTCCCATCAGCCCTAAAAACATGTTATTTTCTTGCATTTAATTATTTAGTAAATACTAAGCAGATATCCAGAGAATGAAGTGGTAGTAGTGTAGTTTATGCATGAAAATTCAATTAATGTCAAAGGACACAATTCACCAGTATATTTGTTGATAGATAAACAGAATGTATTGCTCTCTGACAAGCAGTGCATGATTCCTAGTACCAATAGATTAACATATTTTAAACATGTTTGATGTTCAGCAGTAGGTACAGGGCCCGGGTCCTTAGCAGTTCCATGGTCCATGTGGAAATTCAATATGTGTACATACTAGGGCTGTCAATCGATTAAAAATAATTAACTAATTACTTGCAGAATTTGCTGTAATTACTCAAATTTTTTCTTAAGATCGAAGCTTGTAATAGTTTAAATTTAAATACAAAAATCATTGCATTAATGAGGAATAAATACAAAATCTGTATATTCAAATTTAAATCGTATAGCTTAATAGCATCTTTTTAAATTCCCTCCTGTGAATGACAGATTCACAATGAAACCTTCAAGACCATCACAACTGACTGTCAGCTTGTCAGACATGTTTCTGATCTGCATTGACAGAAATAAGAACAAACCCAGGCCTATACATTAAAGTGCATTTTAAATTTCAAAACCACCAAGATAAGATAAGCTTTAAGGCAATGCAATCGTCGAGCGAGGTAGAAAGAGAGATAGTGACGAAGGCGACAAGAAAGAAGTGAATCTGAGAAATGAAACCTAATTTTCTGTGTTTAACGGCATTTACAGTTCTAAAACACAAATAAACACATCCACACCTTAACACAACCTGCAAGTAACGTTGTTCAATACTGATCACAGGTCAGCTGACACAGGAAGTAAACAAAATGTCTTAATTGCCTTCATTTATTTTAATCTGTTAATTATTTTTAAATCAATCATAACATTGATGTGTGAATTTTGACAGCCCCAGTACATACATTACATTTGTGTATAAGAAAAGCCCAAAAATTGTGTTTTCTCTGAAGTACAGAGGGTAAATTAGTTGCTTATTTATTAATCATCAACTTTATTTATGAAGATTTGAATATAAAATACATACCCCAAATAACAAATGATAGAAACTAGCTTGTGGAAAAATGGATTGTGTATCATAATACACCAAAAATACAGCCACAGTTTCCAAAGTTGAAAACAGGAAATCCAAACTATATTTGAGTTAATTCTTGTTGATTTGCCTCAGATACACTTACGCTCTCAAAGTCTTATCTGAATTAAACTAAATATATAAAAAAAATCATCCCTGATTCAGGCCCGGGGAAACAAACTCAATTGAAACTGAACTCAACTACAATATGAAATAAAAGCCAAAGTACTGCCAATGAAGTGAAGCCAATGTGTGTGCACTGTCCCAGCATGCCTCGGGCCACATGACGATCCACAGCAGGCCCACACTGGACAACACCATTTAGACAAGTCAGCCCTTATCTCTGCTCTGTGTGTGTGATCAGTGTGACACTAAGCAGCCTCTGTCCTGGGTGGCTCTGCTCCCCTGCCCCCCTGCCCCCCTATCCCTCCCACACTTGGGCCCCTGAGGGCATGTTGGCTGGAGCCAATCCAGACAGGGGCGAGTCAGGGCAGCAGGGAACATGAGGGATCAGCGGGGGAGAGGTGTGGCTTTGTTTGCTTTTAAGTTGGGGGGATCAGGAGGAGGGTAAATGATCTACAGATAATATCAGCGCTGTGGCCAACAAACACTGTGCTCATCACACACTGACTGTGGCACTGCGTGCACCCACACTCAGAAGACACACTGCATATGGAAACTACTGACAAAGGGAATGCACATACAGTGGACAAAGTCACTTTAAACTACTTGTTCAAAAGGCATCATCCACCTCAATTCAATTATATCATGAGGAAGTTCACTTCATACAATAATGCATAAAACAGAAACTATAAATGTAATAAAATAATGTAAATATATATAATAAGTATATGTATTTATAGAACACATTTAAACAAAGCACAAGCTGACCTACGTGCTGTACAAAAAAAAACAAAAAAAAAGAAACAAAGTAAAAAAAAAACAAACAAACAAAAAACTATATACTGTTGTATGGAGGTTAAAATGGGAAACAAATATATTTTAGTGGTGAGCTGATTATTTCATAGGTGAAATTCATATTAATTTTAATGATTAATTAATTTTAATAATTCCAAGGGAAATTGAATCCATAAAAAAATATACAAACAGCAATTCAGCTTTTGCAACAGGCTCACTGTGATTATTATATAGTTAACAAAAATTTATACTCAAAATGAGAAAATGGTTTTGTTAACTGGAATAAAATTATAAATGACAGTTGGCAGTTGAAAATGACAGAAAAAATGTAAAGAGTAAATAAAAAAAATATATAATGAACAACACAAACTAAAAGGCATCAGCTGTGTTTTCTCACCCCTCCAATCAATCACAAAAAATATGGGACTAAATATATTCAGTTTTATCTAAACAAAGAGACATGTCGAAATGAAATAAATGTGACTCAAACCAAAGGTTGTTCTGTCACTATTAGATAACATTATTAGTTAAAGGTAACATCATGCGGCAAAAAATTCAGGGAGCAGAGGAAAAACAGAAGATTTTTATTTTTACCTTTCTGGTTTATTAGTGCAATGCAAGTTAATCGGTTTATGTGAAGAAAATGCAGTTTTCCCAAACTGTTCAACACTTAAGCTTAACACAAATTCTGGTTAGAGGTCAAGACTGGTGGTGGTATGAGCAGTATGCAAAATTAAAAAAGAAAGCAGTGATATTAAAAATTACTTTGGCTCGTATTTCATTGTAGACAGTATGAACACAACATATTTCATGTTTTGTCTGGTCAACTTCATTTCATTTGTAAATATACATCCATTCCTCACATTCAGACTGAAAAACATTCAAGAAAAAGTTGGAACAGGAGCAATTTAGGACAAAGTTAATAAGTTAAAATAATGAAGTAATGTGATCAGAAACAGGTGATGTGAACAGGTGATTGTAATCATGATTTGGTCCAAAAGCAGCATCCAGGAAAGATCTAGTCCTTTGGGAGCAAAGATGGACCGAGGATTGACAGTTTGACAACAAATGTGTGAGAAAATGATTGAAATGTTTAATAAAAATGTTCCTCAAATAAAGATAAGAAGAGATTTGGATATATCAGCCTCTACGATGCAAAAAAGAATGAAAAGATTCAAGGAATCTGGATGTATTTCAGTGCTTGAGGACTGAGACTAAGTTGAACACTGACACCGCAGCAAGAACCATCATTCATCTATAGCTGATAGAACCACATGGGCTCAGGATCACTGTGGACTTCTCTGGGCTAGGATGCATCTGAGGTGGACCATCACTCTATGGAAATGTGGTTTGTGCTCAGACCAATCAGTATCCAGGTTTTTTTGAAGAGATGAACACCGTGTGCTCCTGACACACGACCATCCAGACTGTTACCAGCAACAAGTCCAGAAGCCAGGGTCTGTCATGGTCTGGGGTTGTGTCACTGCAAAGGTCAAAGGTCATTGTCTCTTCTGCAATGCCCCTTTAATGCTGAAAAGTATATTGAGATTTTGGATCAACACATGCTGCTTCAAGACGACAATTTTTCCAGTGACGTCCATGAATATTTGAACAAGACAATGTAAAACCACATTGAGCCACATTACAAAGACCTGGATGAGGAAGAAGAGGGTGCGGGTTCTGGACTGGACTGATGCAGTCCCACCAAAAGACCACCTTGAACATCTAGAAACACAAAAATGCAGCATTGAAGACCCTGTACTGTTGAACACCTTAAAACTTCTTTGCATGAAGGAGTAAATTATAATATCACTGCTTTCCTTTTTAGCATTGTCCATACCATCCCATCATTTTCTTATTCGTGGCTGCACATTTATACAGATATTGGTTATAATGTGAACGTGTCACCCATACACCACGTAGACGTAGATCATACACCTTCACTTATTATGTTTCACTTAATCCAATAAAACATTGTTCAAATAACCAAAATACGTATATCATATGTGGTGTATCTTTTTGTGCGTGGTTTTTCGTTCATCCATCCATCCATCCATCCATCCATCCATCCATCCATCCATCCATCCATTCAATTCAATTTTCAATTCAATTTTATTTATATAGCCCAATATCACAAATCAAGATTTGCCTCAAAGGGCTTTAC
>JAPQRN010001309.1:0-10798 GCA_037367275.1 Coranthus polyacanthus | reverse complement strand
AATCATTTTTTTCCTGCTCCATTCATCAAAACATTTTGTTACTTCTATCCCTCATACCCTTTTCATACTTTACTGATAAGCTGAGTGAGTTTGTTGACAAGGCATGAATGACAAAACTGCAACTGGAAAGTGATTTGTAAATCAAATAAAGAAAGCACAAAACCCTGTGGAAGGTCACGATTTCTGGGCTCTGCATCAGAGGAATCCAGAGAACACAGTGCCGTCATGATCTGAGGCCTCATTCACTCTTTAACAATAGTTTCACTAATGACTCTTTTTTATGACTCCAACACTTTTGTTTCTGACTGATGGAAGCAGGATTCACTTGGTTCAGGAAGAAGTTACACCTAAATGAGGTTAGAACTCTGATACTCCCTGTGGGTACAATGACAGCAGACAATGTATGGAGATGAGTAAGGAGGGGGTCAGGGGTATCATGACAGAGGGGAATCACAAGGACAGACAAGAATGGATATTTGGACAACATGGAGACGAAGTAGCGTAGTGATAAGAGCCAACACAACGCAGGCCCCTCTGAAGTGCTGTTAGTCATCAGCATTAGTAATGGAAAATCTGAGTGGAAATATGTACTACAACACTGTGTAAAAAGTACTCACCCATCAGAGCTTAAGAGAAAAAGCTGTGTTTTTCTTTATCATGGTAAATGAAGCTGACTGCTTCTCAGTATTGTTTTAGGAGAGCACGCGTCTGTGACCCGGCCGAGAAACCATGCTGTCTTTCCTTGAAGTCTAGCTGGGCGTTCTCACATCTCCTCCCTTGGGGAAATTGCCTCAAAGAAATATGGCCAAAGCCCGTCGTTTCCCTTTTGGAATTTATCAAATGTGTTTTAGTTCAGTCTGATGCAATCACATTTCAAGAAAACTGCAGTATATAACTGTAAGATGAATACATCTTGGCAATAAAGAAGAGAGAACCTGTCATACCAGCTATTATTTCTTAAATGCTGGCAGGCACTTGAAATAGCTCTATTGTCTGCATAGGCTTGTGTTTGAACTCATGCAGATCAGGATGTGTGCAAGCATAAATATGAACATTTGTGAGTAGGTTTGATGAGAATCACAGCATGCTCAATTGAATCAATACATTAGAAAGATTTGCACAACTAAAAGATGTTAAACGAGGGGCTTGCATGTAAAAAGCTTTGCTTATTGTGATTCCAGGCCACAATATTAGCCACAAGTGCTAATCTTTCTGCCATACTCTCTTGCTGTGGCTGAGAGTGGGCAGCCTTTCTCTAACCCACTGTGATCACAGCTATCCTCTGTGGCAAATTTCTGCTCACAAGCCTATTTTATGAACATTTATTTTCGCCACTACTTTACTTGCGTGCAGTTATCTGAGTTATCTGTAATGGTCTGTAATTAACTTGTTTTAAGTTGTGTGAAAACACATATGTACCTTTTAGACAGAGGTAGTAAATATACAAAATGTCTTTAGTCAAGTAGAAGTGGAATGGTGTCGGGGGGGTGGGGGGTGTAGGGGTTTAAACCATTTAGTTCAGATAAACTTCAGATAAATAAAAAAACACAATATGATGTCTTTTCTCTGTGGTCCTCTGTTCTGTCTTTTTTGTCCTTTTCATCTTGTTGAACAAGAACTCAACATTGCACTCCATTTCTTTATTTTGATCAAATCAAATCAAATCAATTCAAATAAAATAAATAAAATTAACAAGCGCCAAATTACAAAGTCAGAGAATACTGTGTGTTTTTATCTTTTTTTTTTTTAATGTGATTTTCATGTTATTACATTTGTCATGATATTGACCAATGGATATATGAAGGAATTGTCTTTTCTATATGTTATTGTTCCATCCATTTAGGTTAAAAGAAGCCTTGATGTTGTGAAGACATGCAATGATGCAACATAAAATTAACGGATAATTGACCTCAAATGCATTAAAACTGAAGTAACAAGCCTTTTTGAAAATGTAAGGAGTATAAAGTATATATATTTGTGTTAAAATGTAGAGAGTAAAAGGAAACAAATTGTCAAGTACAGATACCTGAAAACTCTACTAAAGCACAGTAACAAAGTATTTGTATTGTCCCACCTCTGCTTTTGGATGACTATAGTATCAGGTTAGAGAATGTGGAAGGGTGCATGCTTCTGAGTTCCTGTATGACATTTCATTCCTTCATTTCAGACAGTTGACAGCTTATACATACAGCAAGCACTTGACAAGCAGCCAAAAAGACATGGCCATGTGTCACTGGAATAACAAGCAGTAAATAAGATTTAAAGCTGACATCTTTGAGCATGAATTAGTCTTGGCATCCACTGGATAGAGGCTGCGTCCTGATTGCCTGGCTGTGCATGACACATACCAGACTGAGAGCAAATCAAGTGATGGAGCAAAGATAAACAGGTGGAGACAAGATCACCATTATCAAGCAAGCAATGACGGAGGTTTGGGTGTGCATTGGGAGGGCTGCATTGTGATGAGCGCAAATGGCACTGAAGACATAATCTGAAGCGTCAGCTTTTGTTCGAAAGTGAGCTGCCAAGGCTTGAATTCCTTCTACCCAAACAACGCCTCGAAGGACAAGAAAAAGCCACAGTGATTCATAGATTTAAAGTTTTGGGGATGTGAGTCAAAAAGGGCTATTGTTTCATAGTTATACCTACCACAATGTGGCAAGGGAGCCTGACAAAGCAATTGGCAGATGACAGAGCCACAGTTTGGTCATTAAAGAAATGCCATAGTGTTGCTTTTCTTTAAAGTAGACACAAAGCCTGGATGTTGCTGATTATTCTCAAATGCTGTTAAAGACAAAGTACCAGGTTGCCGTTGATAACAGACCACACATAGACTTGGAAAAGGCTTTTAGATTGAACTTTGTCTTGCTGTTTTTGTGTTGGAGTGATGGTGTGGTAATGTGGAACCAGCCTTTAAGAATTAACAAGCTTTCACTGAGGGAGGAGTTTGACAACACAAAGCTCTGTGGCAGCAGGGAAGCAACAAAGTCAAATATTGTGTCTGTCACTGCCACTGTTAACTGGGGACCATGTTAAGACTCTTTATGTTCTAAAGGCTTTTCCCCCATTAGACTTGAGCGAACACTGACGTGTTGATGCACTTAAAGTCTGAATTGCTGTGTGGTGAGAGAATGGCTATGGAGGCCTTCTGATCCACCCTTCTGTGTTAATATAGAGTTCCCCACTCATTTGGAATACAACTTAGACACACATGGGAAGCTTTTGAACACTGCCATCTTAAGAAAAGCAGAAAAAGTTCCTCACATTCCTCCTTCGATGAAGCATCCCCGTCTGGCACAACCCAACCAGGAAACAGTTGTTGCCACCACTAGTTTACGGATTCCCAATAACAAAAGCTGACCCCGAATCACATGTTCCACTTCACTGAATGAGCCAAAGAGGATCGGTGTCTAAATTTCACACAAACTTTCCATACTTAGAATATTGATATAAAATACTGAGTGAGCTTTTTAACTGTTGTCTACAGCGATTGGCCTGTCCAAAATTCCCAGCTTGAATAAAAAATAGTATCTTTTCTCTTGTCTCAGAAAGCAGTGGAACAAATAATGTGCAACAACCGCTCACTAAACCCAGTTTTGATGGAGATTTAGTATCAAGTGAGTGAATCTTAAGAAAAATATTGAAAGTGGCATGCAAATGAGTAAGTAGGCTGGTTTCACTTGAACACAAGAACAAATGACAAGCTAAACATGTTTTGAAAAGTGGAGCTGGACGGGGTGATATGTTACCATATTATAATCTTTTGTGCAGCACCATCCTCCATTGATCATTAAAAAAGTTCAACACTAGTCTCTTAGGAAAAAAGTCTGTTTTATTCAGTAAACAGAAGCTCTGTTTGCATCTTAGTGCAGATGGAACTGAATTTCATCCTTTGCAGGTGTTTTGTGAAGTACAAGCAATATTTATGTATCATTTGCACTGACTTAGTGGCTGTAAAAGCCCTTAATATTTTTGGAGAGAAGTTAAATGTAAGTCAGCACTAGCACTAGTGGCCATCAGTGGTATCACACTTAAACATAGTTCCACATTGGCTTCACTTTCAAGCTGCAATTATTTCCCACTGTCTTGGACTGAAAGATGAACTGATTATATGTTAGTGCCAAAAGTCAAAAGGGTTGCTGTGACCTCACAAAACATGTTTTTGGCAATAACTCAAGAATTCATGCTCTAATTATGACCACGTGTTCACATGTATAATCGGAAAAAATGATGATGACATTTTATATCCAAAAGGTCAAAGGTGAGCTTCAATGTGACATCATAATGTTCTTTTTTGATAATATTTTTTTTTTCCATTATTCAACACCAGACTCCTCTGTAAAAAAAGGTGTGAAAGTGCAGTCAACATTCTCATTTTATTCTTGTGCTTGATATCATCATGTTGTGCTTTTATTCATTTTTTCATTCTTACCATTACCATCTTAACATTCTGTGCAGAATGATATGTTCTTATAAAATAACACATTTTTATATTACGAAAAAGTTGCAAGAAATAATATTTCAATGCAAACTGAATTGTATAATGTCTACTGATCAGGTATCTGTTACTAGAAAGTCTGTCACTAACTGCAGTTTGTTAGTGATTGAGAGAATGAACACATCTGAATTCATGGTTCTAATATTCATGGTTAAATCCTTTACTATGATTTCTCAAGTGCTATACCCTAATTTATTATTAAGTTTTGAAATTCTTGTAGACAGAATTAACAAAAGAACAAGACTTCATCTAGAAAGAACAAACAGTATCATCCCCTTATTCGAAGAAAACTTTCATAACGCACCACGTCAGTCAAATCAGCAGTTTCAGTTATGTTGAATAATGCTGCAGATGATGTGAGGACATAAATAATGCATCTGTGTTTTGCAATAGGTGTAATGCTGTATTATTAGTAACATGTGTGTCAAATACACCACACACCTCTATTTATTACTCTGACTCTGATTTTACAGAGACCACCTGGTGTATGTATAAAAGTGCAATGAACTCACATTTGACTTTCTCATACTGTTCAAATTAGCGAGGCAGTGTGTTTGTGTGTGTCAAGTGAATTTTAAATGAATACTGTTTTTATGATGTTATGTCTTTGGCAAAATCAGCAGCAATTACTTATCTGGACGAGTCACATTTTAACAGGCTTTTCAGCCCTCCCTTTGCTGCCTTGTAAACCATGTCCCATCCTTCTTGAAATATCATGTGGTTTTGCAGGCATTGCTGAGTTACTTCCTTTAGCTTGCTCTATAATGATGTCACCTTCATAAACATTGTTGACTATTGGAGATATAATAGAGATCACACAATTCTTAGAGACCTCCAACATAGAGTTTTATGTACTGTAACCCACAAGACACTTTTCCCTTGGTTCATTAAAGTAATGAACACAAAGATATACAACTCCATTATCAAATACATCATCGCATTGTACATTATTATTTTTGTATATGTGAGGTAGGTAATTTAGTTATTGTATATCATTTGGCCTTTAACTGTATTTATTTCTTTTTACCGCATTGTTTTTGTATTTTGGTGTACAGTGACTGTTGTTACACTTCAATAATTTACCCTTGGGTTTAAGAATCTAAGTGGTATTATTATTATTATTTGACTCACCCTATATACTAGTAGCAGTATCCACATGCATTCCAGGCATATAACTTAGCAGAACTAGCTGTTACATGTTCTAGGTATTACTGCTGCTAAAATGCTAACTTGAATGCTAACGATTACACTGGCAAAGCAGTTCTGCTCATTTAAATGATATAGGGTTTTTGCACAAGGTACCTAACAACAAACATATATAAAATACTTACCTAGAGTGAAGGTAATGAGTGAAGTGTTATGACTGTAGTGGCACTTCCTTGGTTTGCACAGGAGGTCAAAGGTCAGGCCTTTCTCCACCCTCTGATCCAGTTTGTAAATGAAACGTGCAGATAGAATTGTAGAAGAGTATTTTGTATTATTTGTAAAAGAGTACTGTATTATTGTTATTTTGTAACTTTTATATCAAAGATTAACCAAAGATCATCCCATATGGACCAATCAGCGTTTTGCCTCGTTCTTCCAATGAGCTCAAAGCATCTAATATTGCAGCAGGTGGGTTAACATTTGAGTGAACTGTAAACTGTATCAGGTACCTACAACCAAAGAGCATGTGACAAGCATGTGGATCGTGTGGTTTTGAAATAAATTCCCTTGAGAAAGACATGATTACATGTGAAACTGTGTTACAACAGCATGTTACAACATGTGATAACATCTTTCCCCCATATCACATGTGCTCACATCTGCAATCATATGTGATTACATGTGATTGCATATTTCATGGGGTTCACATGTGACTTACATGGGCTTCACACATTACACCATGACAATATTCTAAAACCACATAAATTTCACATGTGCAAAAACTATGTGGTCACAAGTGGAAAACGTGAAATTTATGTTTTTTTGTTAGGGAGGCTTTTGAACGACATTTCTAGTGGCTGTTTGTGAGCAAAGCAAACTGAACCTCACATCATATTAATATAATGTGAAGACTATTGAACCATTCTAACTTCAAATCAAGTAAAAAACAATATACTGAAAATAATGAAGATTAACTTCAAATGTGCAAAATAGTTTTCAATGTCTCGAAACATTATGATGTCTTTTCTCCATGATCCAGTCTCTCTTTGCTCTGTTTCATCTTTTGTCTTTTACATTGTTTTGTCATTTCTTGAATAAAATTGTATTGTTGAATAAAAACTCAGATTGCACTGATGTTCTTTATTTTGATTTAATTCAACATTGAAGATATGTAAATAGAAATAAATGTCTTCTTTGTCAAATTCGTTGAAGTATGAAATATTCACTGATGGATGCAAGAAAGGATTGTCTTTTCCATATATTATTGTTCCATCAATTTAGGTTGAAATTGGTCTTGATGTTGGGAAAGCATGCAATAATGCAAAATAAAAATAATGGTTAATTCCCTTCAAACGCATTAAAACCAAAGTAATAAGGTTGTTTGTAACACAGATATTTGCATTTTTAATGCAGGGAGTAAAAGGAAAGTACAGATATCTGAAGACTCTACTGAAGACCAGTACATTATTACTTCCCACCTCTGACAGTACACACTGGGAACACAGAGCGTGTGCACGTGACTGAGCTGACACCTGTTGACTCTGTGCACATTCACACTCTCCTACATACCATTCAATCTCTCTTTGGGATCATATGCAATGAGAACGGTATTGGATTTTGAAATCAAAATTACTGGCCCTATTGGGTGCATGAAATATTACAAACTTGCTCAAATACTTTCCCAACAGGGAGCAAAGAGCACCTGTTACTTGCAACTTTATTTCACTTTCCACAAACATAGCATTTGCAGCATTATAGACTAGGGTGTGGTGAACTTGGAGCAGGCAGCAATGAACATCAGCCATCATCTACATCCATTCCCACATTAACTTTTCATCGAGGATATCAGAAGGTTGTCTGAAGATTACTTACTTACTTACTAGGCAAGGTTGTCAAACTTCAAACACATGAAGAGAGGACTTATGCACCCATCATCAGAGACACAGAATACTTTTATTTCCAGGCTGTTATTGCATAAGCAGGCTATTAATTGTATTATGCTTTGTTGCCATTTAGGGAGTATCTGAATCTGTGTAATATTTATTGAGCTGACCTTCAGATATGAATGTGGTTTGTCAGACAAAACAAAAGGCCCTTGAACAGTGGAAGTCAACCAGTTCATGTTGTCAAGGTTATTTCATGTGCATGCTCTGCTTGAAAAATGACTAGGCAAACCGCAACAATAATCCAGAGTGGTCAAATCAAGTTAAGAAAAGCAAACATGCAGAAAACATCATTCATGTCTTTTTAGCACTCAGTTAAACACACAATGCCAATGGTTGCTTAGGTTTTGCTATGACCCTTCGGTGACTGTACAATACCAGGAATAAGACTGAATGTGGATAGACAGACATAGATTGTTCCAAGATATTGTCATTTGGAGGCTGAAATTGGTTTGAAAAAATAAATGTAACAAAATTACACTTTGTACTATGTGTGGTTTTTCTTGCAGCACTAAGAAATGGAATGACTTCAAACAGCTTTTTCATCATTGGTCTTTATTTCAACACTGGTGCCATGACACTGCCTAGATCTTACATTTTCAGTGCTTTGTGTTGGATCACTGTAACCCTGTTCACATCTCACACTGACATGCGTTTTTCATGATCTGATCACAAGGCATCCGATAACTCAGACCACATTCAGAGGAGGTCTGGGCCACATATGGCCACATTCTATTAGCAGTGTGGATGCAAATGTGGACAACAACTAGATGTCACTAAATATTACACAAAATGTGTAATATTTAGTGATAAAAGGCATTTAAATAAAATGAGATGTCCTTTCCTCTGTGCCGTCATTTTAAATAGACGTCGGTTAGACATCATGCATCATCTGTGTGTTATTTAGTTACAATGTACTGCTGTATTTTATGATCTGTCAGATGAGTGTTTATCTAAGCTTATGATTAACTATTAATTAAATTCAAAACATGGCCTAATGTGTGAGTAGGCGATGTAGGGATGTCATACTTTTTTAATTTAACACACACAAGTTTGATCACGCATTGGATCATTTTAAATAACTAATACAACTTCAGATTGCAGAAAACTGGTTCATATAATCCAAACGTGTGTCACCTTCTTTTACACGTCAGGGGTCCAATCACTGAAAAGACTTCTGCAAAGGTTTGACTGAGGATACATCGAGGATACACCTGTGTATAACAACAGGTGTATCCTTGGTCAAAGCTCCTGTGGTCAGCCTCCTCGGTCCTCAATCCTTGGTCCTTGATGTGCATTTTAGGGAGATCAATTTCTGGGTCACATCTAGGAGTCGAGGAGTTGATGACCCAAGGAGGTGAAAAATAATGAATTGGGAAGAGCCCACTGTGTGTAATATATGTAAATATAAAATATATGTAAATATTACACATTTTGTAGGGATGTCATACTTGTGTATCAATCGCCTACTGACACATTAGGCCATGTTTTGAATTTAATTAATAGTTAATCATAAGCTTAGATAAACACTCATCTGACAGATCATAAAATACAGCAGTACATTGTAACTAAATAACACACAGATGATGCATGATGTCTTATATAACCGATGTCTATTTAAAATGACGGCACAGAGGAAAGGACATCTCATTTTATTTAAAGGCCTGTTGCCTCAGCTTCTTGGTCCTCAACTCCTCACGTCGACTCACATCTGTGGTGGGAGGGCCGAGGAGTCGAGGTGAGGACCCGAGGAGCTACAACTTAAGAATTGGGAAGAGGGAAGTGTGTAATATTTACATATATTACACACAGTGTATAATATTTAGTGGCATCTAGTGGTGAAGTTGCAGATAGCAACCATCTGAATAGTTATGGGGATAATAAGTCTGGTCCACTCTCCAACATAGTAGGTGATAGTAATGTACCTTAATGCTGGATGCCCCCCACTATAAATCAGACAAAAAGAGAATAAAAACCCAGTGGACTTCCAACCAGCTTTGTAGATATAAAGGGCTCATTCACCTTGTATAGTACTTTGTAAGCTTTGTTTTAGAAAGGTGCTATATAAATAAAGTTCATTATTATTATTTGTATTATCATTATTATTGTTGTTGTTATTCAGAGGTAAGGAAAACAGAATTATTCTTAATATCAGGTGATTATACACTAATGAAAACATAATTCTGAATATTACATTCCATTTCTGTAATTAGATCCCCCTAAATCTGACGCACTTCACCTTTAAAATACAAGTATTAACATTAAATACAAATGGTTTTTAAAGATGCACAAATCGTTCGTTTTTGAATTAGCAAAAGACCAAATGACACTGTACTCTGAGAAAAGTGTCACCCATTGTATTAAACTCGAACCTGACTCTACAGTTCCCTTCAGATGTATAAGCATTTTTCTATTTATCGTTTTGGTGTACAGCCCAGAACTTTACGACTTTGATTCAGGCTCATGAGTCCCCTTTTCCCTGCAGCAGAGGGCAGCTGTTCAAATAAGTCAAAAATCTCTACTAATCCCACTGTACTTACCATTACCTGATCATCAAACAGCAGACAGGCAGAGTTAGCAACCAGCTGGTGAATATAGTGAAGGAACTGGCCAGAGTCATAGCTACTGGAGACTTAAAGGCACAATGTGTAAGATTTGGGAGGATTTAGGAGGATCTGATTGCAGACATTGAATATAATATTAATAGTTTCATTTCCATTAGTGTATTCAGATGAAAATGAGAATTGTTGTGTTTTCATTACCTTAGAATGAGCCCTTTATATCTACAGAGGGAGAGGATTGCCTCCACCATGATTTTTCAGCAGCCCTGAACCAAAGTTCTGCAGATGATACACAGATTCTCACTGTTTCAGTGTTTGGAGCAAAAAAAGAACTGGATGAGCCAAATTTTTCTTCAATTAAACAAAGATAAAACTGAGATTATTTTGTTTGGCAACAAAGAGAAAAGAGTTAGCATTAGCAAACACCTTGAGTCTTGGACTCTAAAAACTAAAGAAGTGTGTAACCTTGGTGTGTTAATAGACTCACATCTGACCTTCACTGGCCATATCAAAGCTGTCACCAAAACAGCTCCTACCAACTGAAAAATATAAACAGAATTAAGAGTTTTGTGACCCAAAAAGACCAAGAGAAGCTCATCCACACCTTCATCTCCAGCAGACTCGATTACTGTAATGGTCTTCTAACTGGA
>JAPQRN010001308.1:0-12819 GCA_037367275.1 Coranthus polyacanthus | reverse complement strand
ATGAGGATCCTTAAAGTGTGTTTTTCTGGTTCTAAACAGACCAGACATAAAGCTGTCATGACCTGCACACCTCACCTTGCTTCTCAAGTCAACTTCTTTCTTGGTTGTTTCTTTGAAGTCGTACAGAGCAGGTTTAATATGAACACTGTGCCCAATATGTTGAGAATATTTTTGTCATTATACTTTCTTACATGTCAGCTGCTCTTGAACCCTGTTATGTATGGACTAAATATGTCTAAAATCCGTCTAATATGTAAAAATCTCTTTAGTTAAGAAGTTAAATGCAGAGTATGACATATGTTACTATGTGTATTGACAAATAATAAAACATAGCAATAAAAGGATGGTTCTGATTCATCTACTGTCACCTTTATAACTGTATACTTTAATGCGGTATCAAATGTATGAAATATCTATTTATTATCAAATTAGAATTTAAAAATGACCAAAAGAAAGATAACATTCACACACTTTCATACACTGTCCTCAGCATTCTGAAATGTTGGAGCTTTTTAGATTTTATATCTGGACCTTTAACACGACTTTTCCACCAACATCAGGTTTATTTAAACGGCACCTAAAAACTCCAGATATCAGAAGTGAAAGGTTGTTCATGTGACATCTTTTAAACTCAGAGAATGTGGAGGTGATGGTCCAGGGCCTAACATTCATCAACCTACAAAAAAAGAAAATCTTCCATTAAGGTCCAAAATTAATGATCAGACCACAGACACTTCTTTTACACCAAGATACAGCAGGTGCTTTTCTGCTTCACACATCTAATTTCGAACTGTTTTCACCAAAAAACAAACTGGTGCACAAAGTTGGTTCCCAGCAGAAACCAAAGAATAGTAGGTTTTCTTTTGACCTGACATGTGAACCATTGTTAGGGATGGGAATTGATGAGATTCTAGTGAGACCAGTGGCACTATGTATTCTGCTAATTGGTCCACTTCTTTTACAATTATTGATCTGAATTTACACCATGATCTTTGGTTATACAGTGTAGACATGAGCTTATAGGCTATTGTTGGAGCTACATGTCTTCATGTAGTAAAATGAATCACAAATAGCTGTGTAATTAGCTTTGAGCCTGTTTAAGATTCAATTTAAGGAGGTTTGAGTGAGTTAATGGAAGGTATATTTCATGCATATGTTTATGAACACATATGAACATGAAATTTGTAGGTGCAGCCAGGGTATGGAGGGTGTCCAGTTCAGCCTCAGGATCATATCTCTGCTTTTTGCAGATGATGTGGTCCTGTTGGCTTCATCACACTGTGACCTCCAGCTCACATTGGGACAGTTTGCAGCAGAGTGTGAAGCGGCTGAGATGAAGATCAGCACCTCCAAGTCTGAGGTCATGGTTCTCATTTGGAAAGGGGTGGAGTGTCAGATTGGGAATGAGTCAAGTGGAGGAGTTTAAGTATCTTGGGATCTTGTTCATGAGTGAGGGGAGGATGGAGCAAGACATCGACAGACGGATCGGAGTGGCATCTGCAGTGATGAGAATGTTGTACTGGTCCATTGTGGTGAAGAGGGAGCTGAGCCAAAAGGCCACACCTATGGTCACAAGCTTTGGGTAGTGACCGAAAGAACAAGATCACGGATACATGGGCAGAAATGAGATTCCTCAACAGGATGGCTGGGTTCTCCCTTAGATTTAGAGTGAGGAGCTCGACCATTTGGGAGGAGTTCAGAATAGAGCGACTGCTCCTCCACATCCAGAGGAGCCAGTTGAGGTGGTTCGGGCACCTGGTTAGGATGCCTCCTACTCTCTGGTGAGGTGGGTATGTCCAACCTGGAGGAGACCCCGGGGCAGACCCAGGACACGCTGGAGAGATTACATCTCTCGGCTGGACTGGGAACGCTTCGGTGTCCCCCTGGAGGAGCTGGAGGAGGAGGTGGAGGAGGTGACCAGAGGAGAGGGAAGTCTGGGCTCCTCTGCTCAGGCTGATGCCCCCATGACCCGAATAAACCAGAAGAACCTGGATGGACGGATGGAACAACATACATTAATATGTTGGTGTAGGTCAAGGCAATCAAAACAATAAATATCCTTATCTTAGATATATATTTCATAATTTTATATTGCGATAAATATTATTCTTTTTTCTTTTGTCTTTAGGGTTCATTTTGTTTGCATTCTCATCTAAAACATTTACAAAATGCATCAATGTTTTGTTGTGTATATTTTGACGTTTTGTATTTTGTCATAATAATTTTGAATGTTCTACCTCTTTGAAATGTTCTGCTGTTTGGTTTTCACTGTTTCATTATTTTTGGTTTGGCATTTGCTGCTTTTCATGACATTGAATCAAAACTCATCCAAATGAAAGGAAGAAAATCAACAAAATAAGCACTTTTCTTCTTGTTTCGTCTTGTTTTGTCTTTAATGTCATTTTCATCTTGTCTTTTCAAAATAATTTAAAACCAGAAATAACAATTTTGTTTTGTTCAACTTTCACCTTCATTTTCTATTTATGCCTTGCTATCCCTGGTATTTGGAGTTGTTTCCAGCCCTGTTTGTTGTTGCAGCTCAGAAAGACGACTCCTTTATATGATGTAACTTGGCACCTTTTTTTAGAAAAGATGTTTTTTTTAAAACCGGTGGGAATATCGGTCCCACCGGTTTTGGAACACAGAGCCCATGAACGCACTGGCCAGCGCATGTCACTAAACAAATTCTCTTGCCATTATGTCGTTTGCAATAAGTTCAAGGCCTGAACATATGGCATACCTACAGAAAAAGGGGGGGGGTAGAAGAAAAGTTTAGGGCCTAAAAATTACACGAAAACCCTAGGAAGGGAGGAGCCCCCGGGTTATCCGGAACCTAAACAGAAAAGATGCGTGGTAACTCCTCGGCCCAACCAATGCCAAGGTTGGGGGATGTTTGCAAGAGAAACCTTAAGATTACACGGGAATCCTCCCCAGGAATCACCAGGACCAGCCCTGACAAAGCGTTGCCTTCCCAGGACCCCCAAGATACCTGGTAACTAACAAATAGACGTATGCAGTGTAAATGGACTAGGAACTAAAGGCCCCTTGGCAAGAAATTACGACCCTACAAAAGCGTTGTCCACCCGGCTCATTGAAGCCACATTCACAGTCTGGTTATCTAGCCAATCAGGGGATGCAATTCAAAGTGTGGTACCAAAAGCAAGGAGACATCCCCCCAGGGTGGACCAGGACCAGCCACGACAGAGCGCTGCCTCTCCGACCCCCCCAAAAAAGGATCTAACGTATATCCAATTAAATGTATGTAGTGCAGAATGGACTGTAGCATGAATGGGGCTATCCCCATAAAAGACTGGGCCACAATTGAGGTCCTGCTGCCCTGGACCACCACCCATATGAGGGGTGGCTGCATACTCTAACCCTAACCCATACCAGCCCTTATTGTAACCGTAAGGTTACCAGGCAGTATAAGATAAGGCCTGCCGCTGAAGGATGGTACTCTCTGAATCCGAAATTTGAAATTACAATCTATGATAAAATAAAAGTAAAACTAAAAATATATATAAGGCCCCAGCACCAGGCCGCCCGCGAAAAATGCCCCAGAGGGGACGCAGATGTCCAGAGGGAATGGTTCCATGGAAGCGGGGCCCCACCCAGAAAACCTGCGGCCAGGACCAAACCCAAAAGGACAACCGCCCCAGGAAGAGCCTGGGGCATACCAGAACAGCTGCGCAGAAACCCAGCCATCCCAGATGGCCCCGGAGGAGAGGGGTAGTAGTGGCCCCCCACTCCCTGTAACTCCCAGAGATCGATGATAGACTTTGTAGTCATGTCAACTGATCTCCGGCTGCAGTAAGGGATGCCATCAAGCTGAAGAAGGAGTCCTATCGAACGTTGTTGGCTCTTGGGACTCCTGAGGCAGCTGACGGGTGACGGCAGGCCAAGTGTGCTGCAGCCCAGGCTGTTGTGGAGGCAAAAACTCGAGTCTGGGAGGAGGTCGGGGAGGCCATGGAGGCCATGGAGCAGGACTATCGGTTGGCCCCGAAGAAATTCTTGCAAACCGTCCGGGGCCTCAGGAGGGGGAAGCAGTGCTTCACCAACACAATGCCTTTGGGACGCCTCCCTCGGGAGGTGTTCCGGGCATGTCCCACTGGGAGGAAGCCTCAGGGTAGACCCAGGACACGCTGGAGGGACTATGTCTCTCGGCTGGCCTGGGAACGCCTCAGGGTCCCACCGGAAGAGCTTGAGGAGGTGTCTGAGGTGAAGGAAGTCTGGACCTCCCTGCTTAGACTGCTGCCCCCGCGACCCGGCCCTGGATAAGAGGTAGTTAATGGATGGATGGATGTTTTTTTAAGAACAGAGCTGAAAACTGAGACTTTTTCACTCTAAAGTTTTGTATTTATGCTTTGTAAAGTTGGAAAATATTTTCAGATATATTATTAATATATATTATTTGTTTCCATTGAACATTATTCATGAAACCAGAACAAAAATTACACTACAAGTTGTACTTAAACCTTTAATATTGTGCTTTTAAAACATTTTCAGTCACTGTATCTTGTGTTAAAGTGAACTCAACGTGACAGAAACATCTCTACCAGGTTATTATTTAAAACCATGACGTTTCTGTGTCTTTTTATCTTTTTTGACATTTATAAGATCTATGTAACTTGAAACAAAAACAGTTTAAGTAGATTCAGTTCACATTAAAAGTAGTGAAGTTGGTTTCCAAAAAAAGGAGGATGGTTTTTCACAATTTCACAATTCTGAGATGGTTTCAAAGTAAATATGTTTGAAATATTGACATTTGTGTTTTATTAATTTAACTAACAACGTGGCTATGGTTCTTATAGATGGAAACTAAAACAGTGGCAGAGGCTGATATTTAAAACACTGTGGGTTTATTGTTGTTATTTTTGTCCCAAGGACATACAAAAATGCAAAAACAAAATAACTCCATTACAGGACAGTTTATTCATGATGTATATTCTGATTTTCATTTGTAGAATTTCTTTAAAATATAAATAAATATTTGATGCTGTTGCAGGTTTTCAGAATAAAACCACACAAACACTTTGAACATGTAGACAACATCACACATCAACAGTACAACACTGTAAATTAAACAAACATTTTAAAGTTTTATCAATAGGTCATGAGACATTTAATATTATTTTTCACACAGAATCTTTCTGACCAGACAACATTTTAGAAAACAGCTGTTTACATGTATTTCTTATTTTGGACAGTTGTATTCCATACATAATAGGATTTAAAAGTGGCTGAAGAACTAATAAATACAATGAAAGTAAAATGCGCAGCACCCTGGGTACAGCACTCATATCAAACCTAGTCTGGATGATTTCAAAAAAACAGCCAAAGGAAAAGTTCATCAGTGAAGTGAGGTGAGGTGAGCATGTACTCACAGCTTTATGTCTGGTCTGTTTAGAACCAGAAAAACAAATTTTCAAAATCTGAATGTAAGACAAAAAGATAAGAATCAGAGGGATTGAAATGGTGACAACAATGGCAGCAAGTCCATAAATATTATTTACTTTTGTGTCAGAACAGGCTAGTTTAACAATCAGATAGTTACGGCAATAAACATTGTTTATGGTGTTTCCACAAAGAGTCAAACGGATGTTTAAGGATAAAGTAATGAGGAATTTTAAAAAAGAGTACATCCATGTCAGAATAATGAAGATAAACACCTTGTTAGACGTCATCTGTGTGTGATATTGTAAAGGATGACAGATAGCCAGGTATCGGTCATAAGACATCAGAGCTAAACTATGCAACTCTACATTTACGTAGGTATATATACAATAAATCTGCAGGAAACAAAATGAAGCAGAAACAGTGTGAACGTCTGTGAAGATCTGAACCAGAAGGAATGGAAACAACCCTGTACTACCATACAGTTCATTTACAAACAGACTGCACAGAAAAAGGTACATAGGTTCATGTAAGCTTCTGTTCACACAGATAACCACAATCAGAGATGTGTTGACAAACAGGATGATGATGTACAACAAGGCAGTTATGATAAAATAGAAATATCTCACATTCCCTACATGCAAATAAGCTTCGAGAATGAAATAAGATAAAGTTGATGCAGTTGAATTCACCATTATTCTCATTCAAAGCAGCAAAATAAATACATTTGGTTGTTATAAGAAAAACGTCACTCAGAACTTACCATTGAAGAACATGTTAGCACAGTGTGTCAGCTGCTGTGTCTTAATCATTTGTCACATGTGACTGTTGTTGCTTCACACTGTGCAGCTCTTTATACCTGTTCAGTCCAGGTCATTCAGGTCCATCCCACCCAATGTCAAGACTGTTTCTGTTTGTTTATTGTAAGATTGTCAGCAAAACACAAAGACTACTAAAGCTCTGAAGCAAAGAATAAAGTCTGTTACGCTGTTTAACGAGAATGAAAAGATTTCAGCTTGTAATTGTTGCACGGAGATCTGACTACTCCACAAATGTATTAGATGGAGTTACAAATGAGTATAAAGTACATTAAGGGGTAGAAGTAAAGGACAATATAGAGATATTGGAAGGAATATTTACCACCACAAACTAACAAACACAAATAAAAAATAACATGAACTCTTAAGTCTAAAGAAAACGATTTTGTAAATGAAAATGCTTTCTACCGCTCTTCCTCAGCCAGACCACCTGCACCTCCAAACAGGGGCCCAATCAGACAACATGAACCCAGAAAGTTATTGGAGGGGCCTTGGGACCCCCTGGTCTGGAGCCCATCGGAGGCCAGGGTGCAGAATCTGGTGTTCCTGATGAAGAACACCGCAGGGTTCTATACTTTACAGGGACTTACAGGCACCAATTCTTTTTACTTTATACATATTGCCGTTAGGTGATATCATAAGGAAGCATGGCATAAGTTTCCACTGTTACGCTGATGGCACACAACATCTATGAAACCAGATGAAACAAATTGGTTAGTAAAACTTCAAGCATGCCTGAAAGACATAGACATGGATGACATGTAATTTACTTCTCCTAAATTCATACAACTATATTATTCCTGCTCCAGTCAACTCAGAATGGTCTAAAACATGCTCCAAATGGTTTCTGGAAGAAAGATTTTGGCCAGTGGGACTTTGACCCTGGAGCACTTATGACTTTTGCGAACTTCAACAAACTCAAAACAAACATCAATGTCTGCCAGCAGGAACTTTGACATCTCTGAGCACAGATCGGGCACTGGACCACCTGGGGGCCTCAAATTTGGACCGTGCAATCTCCTCTGGGGCCACATGAAGACCCCCAGCTTCAGCAGCTCTAGGTGTTCTGCAAACCCTGTTTTGGCCCCTCCGGACCTCGAGACCAGTGCACTTTCGGTTTCCGGTCTGAGTGTACACTGGCACGTTTGGCTGACGCTACTCACCAGTCAATTTTACTGCTTTTAATGTGTTTTAGTAGCTCACCTGGCTTTACAAACTCATAATGCTGACCTCCAAGTTACCTACTTGGTCTGGATTAGTCTGGATTACGCTGTCACTACTCCACCATTCTGTGCCTGCTCTGCTCCTGCACTTGGCTGTTAGGGTAAGGCTCCACTGACAGTGGACCAGCACCTGGACATTGCTTGCCTGCCTTGCCAAAACTACATCCACTATGGCTCTCGCTGGAACTTCCACATCGACAACTCCAAAGTAATACAGTCCATCTGGTCTAACGCTACTGTCAATTCTGACAACACCACCGTCAACTTTGGGCTTCTCAACATCCGCTCACTCACGAGTAAGGGCCACCTCGTTGACTGTAAGTTTGATGTTCTCTGCCTGACAGAGACGTGGCAGCATCCGAATGACTTTTCTCAACTCAACAATGCTACTCCTCCTGGGTTTATTTACCTTTCTGAACCCCGTGGCTCTGATCGCGGTAGAGGTCTCGCGATCATTCACTGCTAGAAGTGGAAATTCCTTCCTGTCTCTATCCCGGCATCCAAGGCATTTGAATGTCTTGCTGTTAAACTGCCTGGTCCCATTCCCACTATCCTGGCTGCTATCTATCACCCACCTAAGCCTCACACTGACTTTTTGAACAATTTTGCTGCTCTCCTCACTCATCTCTCCACTCTCTCACCTAATGTAATACTGTTAGGTAATATTCATATGGACAATACCAACCTCCCCCTCTCCCGTGACTTCTCCTCTTGCCTTGAGAGCTGTGATTTTCACCCTTTCACTGATTTCCCCACCCATATTAAAGGACACTCTCTGGACCTAATCTGTTGCTCTGGCCTTTCCCCCTCTGGCTGCACAGCTGATCAACTCCGCATAACTGACCATTTCCTCCTCTCTTTTAACGTCACACTTCACCTCTCCACAATTAAGCCTCCACATCTCATCTCATTCTGGAATATCCAGGACATAAATAGAGACACCTTATGCTCCACCATTGCCATCTTACCGGACCCAGAGTATTCCCCCCCCCTGATGAACTGGTCAACCATTACAACAACTCCCTAACTAACTTTCTCAACTCCTTCGCTCCTGTTAAAACCCAGTCTGTTTCATTCTCCATCTCTGCCCCCCGGTTTACTCCTCAACTTCGCTGCATGAAAGCTAAAGGCTGCCAACTTGAGCATAAAAAGACTGGTCTCACTATTCACTTTGACATGTACAAAACTCATATTTCACAGTACAAGGACTCCATTGCACAATCCAAATACGCTTATTACTCTGGTCTCATCTGTTCAAACCATGGCAATTCCAAAACACTCTTTTCACTCCTCAACAGAATTCTTCAATCCCCGGACTCCCTACTCCTCCATCTGTACTCAGTGGACAGCTGCAACTCCCTCCTTCTGTTTTTTAATGAGAAAATTGAAAAGATCCACCAGCACCTGTGTCCTATTCCCTCTTCTCCCTCCCCCTCTGAATCTCCCCCCATAGTTTCTCATTCTCCTCTTTTCAACTTCCGACCTCATCTATAAATCCAAGCCATCCACTTGTCTACTAGATCCCCTCCCTATAGACCTGGTCATATCGTGCCTCCCCTCACTGCTCCCTCTCATCACTGCTATCATCCACTCCTCACTCACTACTGGTTCCTTCATAGTTTAAAACTGCTGTCTCCCCAATCCTCAAAAAACCTGGTTCAGATCCCAATAATTTCAATAACCTCCGTCCCATCTCCAACCTACCATTCATTTCCAAAATTCTTGAAAAGACTTTTGCTTCTCAACTCCACTCCCACTTATCCCTCAATAGCCTGTATGAAGATTTTCAATCCGGTTTCCACCCCCACCATAGCACCAAAACAGCCCTCCTGAAAAGCACCAATGACCTCCTCATTGCAGCTGATTCTGGTTTACTTTCTATTCTCATTCTCCTTGACCTGAGTGCGGCCTTTGACACAATCTCCCATTCCATTCTCCTCAATAGATTATCTTCCATTGGTATCACTGGCACTCCCCTTGACTGACTGGTTTCACTCGTACCTTTCTGGCCGCACTCAGTTCATCCAACTCAACTCCAACTCTGTTCCCAACCCTCCCCCGTCTCCTCTGGTGTGCCCCAGGGCTCAGTCCTTGGGCCTTCCCTCTTCATCATCTACCTCCTCCCCCTCAACTGTATCTTCCGTAAATACAATATTCTTTTCCACTGCTTCGCGGATGGCACCCAGCTCTACCTTTCCACCAAACCTAACTCCACCATCCTTCCCTCCTCCCTGACCAATTGTCTTTCTGAAATGAAAACCTGGTTCAACACAAACTCAACAGTGATAAAACAGAAATCCTTTTAGTCGGCACCAAATCCACATTATCCAAAGTCAACAGTGTCTCCCTCACCATCGACGGCTCCTCAGCTTGCCCCTCCCCTCAGGTCAAGAGTCTGGGTGTCATCCTTGATGGCTCTCTCCTATCATTCTCACATCAATAACATCACCTGGTCTGCTTACTTCCATCTTCGCAACATCAATTGTCTCTGCCCTTCGCTCACCCCCCAAACTACCTCTATTCTTGTGCACAGCCTTGTCACTTCCCCTCTAGATTACTCTAACTCCCTACTCGTTGGTCTCCCTCAGAAATCCCTCCACAAGCTCCAGTTGGTCCAGAATTCAGCTGCTCGCATCATCTTCAAAACCCCCTCCTTCCATCACATCTCCCCTGTTCTCCTGCAACTCCACTGGCTCCCGGTCAAATTTTGCATCGATTTCAAAATCCTCCTTCATACTTTCAAAGCCATCCATAACCTCGCCCTTATCTGTCTGACCTCCTTCACATTGTTACCCCTTCCCGCTCCCTCAGATCGTCCTCCTCTGTTCACCTCGCTGTCCCTCCTGCCCGACTCACCTCCATGGGGAGCAGAGCCTTCAGCCGCTCTGCTCCCAAACTCTGGAACTCACTCCCACCTGCCATCAGAAACACTGACTCCCTCCCTAAGTTCAAATCCGCTCTCAAAACTCACCTTTTCCGACTAGCATATTCCTTGTAATTGCCATGGTTTTATGATTGTTGTTCATTGTGTTTGTTTGATCCTGTTGTATTTATTGTTCTGTGTGTTTAACTACCTCTGTAAAGTGCCCTTGAGTGACCTGAAAGGTGCTTTTAAATTAAACGTATTATTATTATTATTATTATTATTAAAGGGGGTCAACGGGCCCAGTTTTAGGCAATTCTATCTCCGATGGATGAACCTGGGGCATTCGGTGAAACATTTTTCTGCATGTAGACGGGAATGTGATGTGCATTTCGGATGAACTCAAGAGGAACGTGACAACATGCTTGTCACGACACATAGTCTTACACATCATATAGTATATTCCATTCTTCTCACATTTCATAGCAGGTGCTCATCTGTCACCTTCAGAACCATGGGTTTGGATGGGGTTTGTGATCTCAGACACTGTCTGTATTCTGTTGATCCAGCAACTGAGCATTGAAGTGTCTGCATGAACTAAACCTTACCTAGTAGTTCTGGTGTGTGAACCTAACCAAAAGTAGACCCACTCAAATACCTTAGACACTACTGCATCGACACTAACCTGGAACACACTGGTTCCTCCTTGATTTTCATTTTGACGCCCATGTTAACAGATTAAAGATTTATCCAAAACTCCAACTCACTCCTCTCATTGAAAACCCAATTCAAAACCCATCTGTTCAAGAAAGCTTACAAGACCTGACTCCAACTTGCTCCTTCTGCCATAACCTCTACACTTGTGTTTTTTGTTTTTCTGAATTTTTGTATTTTGTCTCCCAGATGACAAACCCCACAACCTATCCACTCACCCATGGAGTAGATGTCATAATGGAGCCTTGCATGACCTATTATGTAGTGAATGTGAGTGAGAA
Organism: Coranthus polyacanthus; assembly: GCA_037367275.1. Classification (NCBI taxonomy): domain Eukaryota; kingdom Metazoa; phylum Chordata; class Actinopteri; order Kurtiformes; family Apogonidae; genus Coranthus; species Coranthus polyacanthus. The sequence goes on along the minus strand of JAPQRN010001308.1, from coordinate 1,526 downwards.
TGGGTGAGAGACACAATGGAAAGTGAGTTTAGTGCCACTTAGGTAGAAAAAAATGCAAGTCCATTTACAATTCTCAGGTCATGTAAAGTGCGTTTTAGGGAATGTAAAATCATTGGAACATTATATGTTAAAATGCCCGTGTGGACGGCCAGCGTTTCAAAATGACTGTGGATGAAGCCATGGTTGCCTACATTTGGACATGTATCTGAAAAAGGTTAGGCCTCTACATACATGTTATCATGGGTGTAGGTAACAGACACAGGTGTTAAGCTAATGTTGCCATTTTAATAACTTTTCATTGCTAATCTCTTCAGATCACACTGACCAACTTTGAAGTTGTTTGGGTTAATTCTCATTTGTTAAAGTATAACGGCTAAAAATTGGATTTAGTATGTCTAGGTTTCAGGCAAAACATTGAAATTTGTAACATCACCACAGCAACAATGCAGAGTAGATAGAGAAATAGAGTCACTATTTTGATCATTTTTCATCACAAAAGTCTATAAATAAAACTGAAAGAATTTGAAGGAAGCTTTATTCTCTCCTGAGAACCAAACGTTGGGGCTAACATTTTAAATTGCCTAGGGGGTGCTGCTGCTCTATTCTGCTACAGCCATGCCCAGGACCCAGAAAACATAAAAATGTTCACCACGTCTTACTACTTTGAGTATGTTCTCATCTGTTTCAAATGCTGTGAGGGCTTTAGGACAAAAGACCATATCTCTTTGTTTAAAGTAAATGATGGAAAACATAAAATAACAATGGTGAGTAAAAAATGAACACTCCTGAAAATAATATTTTGATTTGAATTATCAGACAGAATTAAGCCCCACCATGTTTTTAATTTGCATGAATTAATTTCCCCACTTTTTCAAACACAACAGACATTATTACTGATAACTTTAGTGGAGCCAGAATTAAAGAAAACTGTTGCACGAAGTGCACTTTATAACTGAACCAAAGAGCAGATTTCTACATATTATTCGGATTTTGGAAAGTTTCAGTCCGTACATTATAGGGTTAAAGAGCGGCTGACATGTTAGAAAGTACAGCGATAAAACAATTCTGAAAATATGGAGAACATTGTTCATATTAAACCTACTCTGTAAAACTTCAAAGGAAACACCAAAGGAAAAGTTTAAGAGTGAAGCGAGGTGAGGTGTACAGGTGGTGACAGCTTTATGTCTGATCTGTTTAGAACCAGAAAAACACACTTTAAGGATCCTCATGTACGACCAAATAATTAAAGTTAAAGGGCCAATAACTATAAGAGACGTTATAATGAGTCCATAGATGTTATTGACTGTGGTGTCAGAACAGGCCAGTTTAACAATAGAGTAATTATCACAATAGACTTTGTTAATGATATTTCCACACAGATGTAAAGGAACAGATAATGATATGAGGATAATAATTGTAATGAATGAGTATAACCATGACAGAGCAATAAGTAGGAAAACCTTATTAGACGTCATACGTGTGTGATATTGTAAAGGAAAACAGATAGCCAGGTATCTGTCATAAGA
>JAPQRN010001306.1:0-12821 GCA_037367275.1 Coranthus polyacanthus | reverse complement strand
TGTGTGGTGGGTGGTGTGTGTGTGTGGTGTGTGGTGTGTGTGTGTGTGTGGTGTGTGTGTGGTGTGTGTGTGTGTGGTGTGTGGTGTGTGTGTGTGGTGTGTGTGTGGTGTGTGTGTGGTGTTTGTGTGTGGTGTGTGGTGTGTGTGTGGTGTGTGTGTGGTGTGTGTGGTGTGTGGTGTGTGGTGTGTGTGTGGTGTGTGGTGTGTGTGTGTGTGGTGTGTGTGTGGTGTGTGGTGTGTAGTGTGTGTGTGTGGTGTGTGGTGTGTGTGTGGTGTGTGGTGTGTGGTGTGTGGGGGGGGTCAGCTTGACTGTGTTCCTCAGATCAGCACCATGGACAGCAGATGCGATTCACTTAATGTTTATGACACTAATTTTATAGCGTATATTAACAAAACAAACAACTGGGAAAAGATTTTACATCACAGCCAATTCCATAACAAATCATCATGTTCATACACTTACACAGAAACTCCATAGCTTTGCTTCTTTTTTTACACAAAAAAAAATCCCCACAAAATAAAAACAGTATTACAGAAACAAGTGAGTGATGCAGATTGTTTCTTCGTTTGCCTGATGCTACATGTGCTGAGGTGGAGAGGGTGTGAGCGTGGAAATCTAAATTCTTTAAAAAATTAATGAGAATTGCACAAAACCCACTTGTGACAAATTGGAGGCAGGTAAAGACACATGTTAGCTGAAGCACAAGCAAGCTTTTCAATTACAGAAAGGAGTTTAGCTGGGTGGCATTAGATGAATTGGGCTCAGCTCCAACTATGTATTTCACAGTTTGGTGCAAGTTTGAGAGCAAAGCACAAAACCCAGGTTCATTTTATTAACTTTAATCTTTGTTTTTGATGATTGAATAAAACACTTTATGGGGGCAAGGAAAAACTGACATCAGATTTCTGACCCACTTGCCAGACTGGGCAAAAGGAAATCATTAATTCTGTGGTGTCATTGGGCAAAAATGACATAATTACCTTTCAGCATATTGTAATCAAAGTGGTCTAAGAGGAAACAAAAATTCTACCCACTTCTGTGGAGTCACATGATGCAAACTTTAACAAATCACAGGTGTTTCCAGAGCTGCTGAAAAGGAGAAGTGTATAATCACAACCTGGTGTTTTTTCCCCTGATTTCAGCACCTCCAGCTTTAACGTTGACCCCACAGGGCTGGGATTACAACATTTAACAAGTGAATGTGAAGAGAATGTGATCGGTGGATGCTACATTATATTTATCAAAGAGCTGCTTATGGTGAAACACCTGGATAGCTTTACACAGTTTGTTGACTCTCTTATCAGGGAAAATAAGACACTTGATCTGTTTTATGCCAATGTCAAGGAAGCTAACAGTGCTCCAGCTTTACCACCACCAGCAGGTCAGATCATAATCTGGTGTTTCTCCAGCCCTGTTAAAACCTGCGTGCAGACCTTAAAAAACACAAAAAAAATAACAACAAGAAACACTTGGTAGTAAAGCCAAACGTGCTAACAAATATTTTTTTGGGATGAACTAATACGATGATACAAGAGTAAGTAAAATAGTCTGATACAAGTAAAATGGCACAAGTCACACCTGTAAAGTGGAGCATGTCTGCAGCGAAAGCATCTTCTGACTTTCACTCAGTTCATCTGCCTCGTGACAGTAAATAAATGTCAGTCACCACATTCTTCTGTTAGTGTCTAATTCTGTTAGGCTACATGATATTGATTTTCCAACAGATGCTCGAGTCCACGGGAGCTTGACTTTTGACTTAGCAGGTTAAGATTAAATACCACACAAACAGAATTCAAACTGCCCCACACTTTCCACCCAAAACCAGTGTTTAGAAACTCTCTTCCATATGCATCAGTTTGAGAAGCAGCACCATAATTCCCGTTGCTGCCTATGAAGCAAATATGTGAGCTTGTTGAGCACTGAGCCGGTTGCTAGCAAAAAAGATTATCAGCAACAGCAGCAGAAATAGCCTAAAATCAAATTAATAATGTAAAAAAGAAGTTGCGGTTGCTGAGATTGTTGTCTGCCGACTCTGCATCTTCTCCTGTGCCTACTGCATTTTAAACTGCTCAACAATGAAGGGCAGCGAGTTACAAGCAAGCACAGGAAGTCAAAACACATTGTACTGCAAAGCCAGTCAAGGAAATTGCATATCTGGGGATTTTGCAAGGGACCTGACTGTTGTTGCATCTTTGTTTGCCAAAAGAGGTTGATTGAAGAGAGATGGACTACTTATTGCAAATTTATACGGTTATATAAACAGATTGTGACCGCGTGAAAGACGTACATTTTGTTGCTCATCATGTGATACAGAGATAACGTACAAAATATTACAGGAAACCAGGCAATCATTTTAGGAAGAAAATACTCTGTTCATTATGAAACAAATCTTATCAAACTATAGATCACATTGACAACAACAGGACGCCATTCAACAACAGGCTCCAACTCAACCGAACAACAATGTGCACGACAGTCATACAAGCAGATGCTTTTACATGGAAGGCATTCGCTGCAAAAAAGGGAAGGCGGTATCAGCAGAAGTTTGTATGCAAACCTGCAATTCCTCATGAAACGCGATTCATTTTCCAGATAATGAAAATGTAAAATAACCTCTACCTTTTGCCTAAGGCTGCCACAAAAGTATATTTCTTAAAACTCTGATTTTGGTCTTTCTTTTTGCTTTTCTCGAAGCAGCAGTGGATTTCTTATGCATTAAAAAACAGGGAATGGGATAGCTCCAGTTTCTGCTCTAGTGTCAAGCTCAACTCAGGTGATGAAACTACAGTATAATATCAGTACATAAAGTCTCTTTATCTCACACAGCAGTACACCAAAACAAACACAAATGCATAGCAGAGGTGACACCATGGTTTGTCAAAATCTTACTGATTTTCACCTTGTCCGTGGCCATTGCAAACAGAACAAGGAAGGTCAAGTGGCTCCTGATGTTGGTGAGCAATCCCACCCATGAGGCAAAGCGATCGTTATGCAACTCGATCACGTTCCCGCTGTCCGTTCAGTGCCCACTTGTCTCTTTCCACATCAGGTCCTCATACATACCAGTGATGGACCAGAGGGAATAGACCAAGGTACAGCACACAAATATGGCAAGCAGCATGACACGCTAGAACACACCCTGACTGATTTTCAGTCTAAGCATTCTGCGCACATGCTTGTCCAGGGCAAACTTACAAGGACAACAATAGTAGAATAAGCTTACAACAATCAGTGACCAGGCCTGAGGAGGTCTCATTACATCGATACACAAGATATATAAACACATCATGTGTCACTTACTTTTCTACTTGAATGGAAGCAAAAAGTAACTTGTGAGCCACAATGAGGTCTGGTATCCAGTTTGTCACAAATGAGTATTATAGAGTTGTCCCACCCAATTTTTTCAGAAGTGAGCTAACCGAAGATGCACAAACACTATATTTGGACAAGACTGAAAAGAAACTGGTGTTTTGCTCGTACATTAAATTTTACAGCTGCAACAACCCCACCCAGTACACAAGTATTTATACACATGTAGGGTTTTTCCTGCTTTTATAAGGTGCAGCACCCAAGCCATTATGGGAACCACCTAAGCCAAGTGAAGGTAAAATCAATGTGGATGGCATCAAAACTAAATAGTTGTTCTTGGTTCTTGGACTTCTTTAGTGAGTTTTGTCTTAAAGGCTTTTGGGTGTTCTTATTTAATTTGTATATGACTATGGTAATAACAATGATCCAACATTATGTGATCTGATATGTTTATTGAAAAATGTTACATTTTCTTGAGGGAGGACCCCCAAACCCTCCACCTGTGCGCTCAATTTTCCACAAACCAGAGAAAATTTTAGACTGAGACCAGTCTAAAATTATGTAAAAAATGCACACAGATGCACAGATTTTAGTCAAACATTATCAAATTTTCTTGGAGGAGGACCACCAAATCTCACAACCCCATGACCACCAAAATCTAATCTATTTATCCTTGAGTCCAAGTGAACATTTGTGCCAAATTAGAAAAGAATCAAACAACCACGGCATTCGTGAGATATCGCGTTCATAAGAACGAATGGAAGGACATGAGGTCACAGCGGCCAGATCCTTCATCCTTGCATCTGACTGAACATTTGTGCCAAATTTTAAGACATTCCATTAAATCGTTCCTGTGATGTCGCATTTTAAACGTGATTGGAAACAACCACTGACCTTTTTATAGAGATGTACCTAAAAATGTACCTAAAAACCCTGTCCATTCTGGCTAATGCTGTTTCTGTTTTCCCCAAAGTGGTAGAGAAATCTCAGCAGTTTTTAAGTTTCTTCTCCTGAGGTGCTGCTTAGTCTTATAATGGTAAGGAGTATCATGCTGATATTGACTAGCACATTTGTATAACAGTGCTGCTGATAGATTCAACTGACAAAAGTGAGGTAAATACCAAAAGATAAAGACATGTCTGGCACAATTATAAGAGGTAATGACAGCCAGCCAGTTAATTATGGACCAATATACGCTTAATTTAAGAAGCTTAATATTAATCGAGGTTAATATGTAGCAATTAAAAGAAAGGCATTTGGCATCAAGTGCAAAACCTGGAATTACAGCACTGAATCAGACATTATTAATACAGGGTTTCAGTGGGTTTCAACAGTTAAATTTAAGATTTTTAAGACCTTTTAAGATCATTATGAATGCAATTTCAGAATCATTTCTGTTCTCGAGCCAGATCTCTTTAAACATGCACTTACCCATAGCAGATAAAATTAACATGAACAGAAAAAAATGCAACTTAATTTAACCAACAATAAGTTCTGACTAGGCTGCACAGTTTGCATTAGTGGTTATTGGTTCCATGTGGGTTTTCTATTGTACTTTAGTTTTGTTAAAGTGAGACTGAAGTTAATACAGCTTCACAAAAGTAATGTTAACTTCATAATCCACTCAATTTTTAAGACCTGCCAAGTTCATATTTGAGACATTTTAAGAATTCATATTATTGGTTTTTAGATTTTCCTCAGGACCCACTTAAAACCCCTAGGAAATTATTTCATGATGTAGTAAACTTTATATGGCTCAACTTCACAATATATTTCAGCAACAAACCATAAAGTGCTGATCACACATTAAAGAAAGGCCCCCCCAAGGAAAGGTCCACAGTAAGCACTAGAGGCAGTTTGTCCTTCACCAGGTCACCCTTTCACTGTGTGGTGAGATTGTGTGACGCGATGAGGCTGCTACACTCCATCTGTGTCAGTCTGAGACCTCAACTAGACAAGTACTTTATCACTGAGGCCACAAAGGTCAAAACACGACTTTAAAGCAACCGAGCATTCAGTCAATGCAAGGGTTTTCCGAAAGCACTAAGTTGTTTGTGTCCAAGTATGGTGGTGTCCTTTAGGGAGGTTGTTAAAGTGAAAAGCCTCATAAATACAATACCAAACTGTAAAACCTAAGAGGGAAAGTTGTTGTTGTTTCCTTACTTGAAGAGAGTGTGGCCCCGTCCATGTTGACAGATGTTGGAATGCAGCGAGCCTAATGGGCCATTGGACCGCCTCAGCGGGGGGGGGTCTTTGTAGATGAGCCCCTTCTTGCTCCATTTCTGCTCAGCTGTGGTTGACAGCGTGACCTTTATGTGGAAGTGATGAGTCTTCAACAACTGGGCCTGTCCACATCAGAAAAACAAGACACAAAAAGGAAACTTGAATGATTTTACATGTATTTTCTAATCATAGGTCTAACACAAAAATAAAAGTTGATTGCAGTAATTCGAACTGGCTTGTGTACGCTGGAAATAACAAAACTTTGAGTAAAATCTTTAAGAATTTCTAACCACACAGAGAATTTTTGCTTGAAATGCGATTCACTTGATGTGAAGTGATCATCAGTCAAAGAATACATTTTGCTTACGCAACTTTGACTGAAAATCAATGGTACCACAAGGATGATTAGGACCGCATAAAAAACTTTCCTGCAAACATCGGTGCTTCAAAGGTCAGCTATCATTCAACAACCTCTCAAACACAACACTACATCAAACCACAGTGCACTAATACAGGCACAGAGAACCAAGACAGATGTTGGGCCTCAAATGTCTTGAGTAATACTTTGAAAAGTTGCTGCACAAAACCCACCTGAAGCTATAGGTGAAATTATATTTTAGTTTTCTTGTTCTTTTTCTGTTTGTGGGCTCTGTTTTCTTTTTGCTTCCCTGGTCACTCCTTCCTCTCTTGCCTTTGGTAACTTCAAGTTGGTACGTGTAAGACCTTTTTTTTTGTACAAAATAGACACGACTTTCCACAAAAATGAATCAGAATTTAACTTTCTTTTTCCCATGCCATAGAAATAATTTAATAATTTTCTTATTTTTGTTGATTGCATAAGAATGCTTAGCATGGCTCTGTCCCCTCTTCATGCCCTTAGCTGCAAATATCACTTCTTTTTGCATCATCACAGCCTTACATCTCTCTAATCCCCTCATCAATATGCAAAGATAGAAACTAATGACGATTCTTTCTCAAAGACACATTCACCGACCGAGCGAGAGTGAAAAAAGAATGTAGGTTGTTGTCTTAGGCCGGCAATAAAAGCATGCAAATAAAAAAAAGCCGTGGAAGTGACACAAAAACACTTGAGATGTGCACATGTATAATGTAATACACATGCTGGAACATAGGACCAAAAAGAAACACAACCCACATAGACCAGCCTCGGTCTGTGGAAAAACCTCTTATCTGCCTTCTGGGAGACTTTATCCGGTCTCTCTTCTCCAGCGGTCGGCCCCACTCCTTCCAGGATCTCTGTTTCACCACCTTTACACTGATTATACAATGAGAACAACTTTGTAGAACATTTAAAGTGTTAATGTGTAACGCTCACTGCTGCCTTCAAATAGACCGCTTGTAGTGACTTGTTTACTACTTGCATTGTCTTGTTCAGTCTTTTACAACATTTTCATCTTGTTACGTCTTTTAAGAATAATTTAAAACCACAAATAACCATCTGTTTTTTCAACTTTAACTCAGGACCAGAAATCAGCCTTTAAAACTTGAAAGAAAAACTTATTTGACATTTAGCATTTTTTTTGTCAATACTGTAAAAGTTTCTTGCTCGAGGACCCCCAAAAGCCACCTCCCATGCACCTAAAAACACTGGAACACAGACAGCACCCAAGCCCCCTGAAAACCTGGGGCAAATCCAGCTGCTGTTCGGAGCAGGATTTATCTCATACTTTACACAGCAACATCTCCACTGGTTTTGAGAAAGGTCATATCTTCATCTTCATAATATCAATATTAGATGACACTGAAATGCTCAGCTAAGATTTATCTAAAAACAAATACGAACATCTACGTTACTGTTTGTTTGTAAGAAGTTGGTTCGCCAAAATGAAACACTGATATTTGCAAAAAACATCTTTGAAATCATCTTTGTATTTAGGTAAAACACATTTTACACTTTTTGGTTGTATGTGTGTAAATATTTTGCAACACTCTTTAAGCTTAAAAGAAAGTCACCAGATGGTATAATGCGAACAATCAGTGCCAAAAAATATTGATTCATTGAGAAATGTCACACTTCCACAGAGTACACCTCTCTAGTAGTTCAGGGCTGCAGCTCTTGTACAGGTACAAAACTTGCCAGTGCTGCAGGAGACATATGTGATGTAGCTGTGGAAGTGTGTGAGGCAGGAAGGGTCAGATAAAGTTCATGTGAGCTGGAAAATACACGCTTTGACTGAAAATGTATTTAGTATTTGATATGAGATGCACGTCTGTATGTGTGGCCATGTATTCGTAAACTTTCTTTAGGGTTAAGTTAAGATTAGGGTTAAGTTTAGGTTAGGGTTAGAGGTATGCATGGTTACAATTACAGGTAAGTTTACACAAAATGAATGCAAGTCAACATAAAGTCCCCTAAACACATGCAAACACGACACATGGTGTGTGCGCGCTCAATGATTTCTCTCTGTGATTTGTGACAGATTCCTGAGGGAAACTGCACAGCCTTTCAAAGGAGGCAAGAGGTTTGATAAGCAAGTACTGTGCTGCCTCAGAGCTGAGTTGTTGCTGCTTAGCAGTTATGATAATGTGATAACGTATCAACAGGCAGACAATCATTTCTCTGATGTCAAGAATACGCAGCGTTCCCTCTGTGTATTTATATCTCATATATTTATTATTGTCATTTTTTGGAGTAAGGTGGATTTGCCTCCTTCTCTCTATATGTGGTGGCTTCTTATTTAGTGACGTGTTTTATAGACTGATGAGTAGATGAATCAGCAAGACACACTGCGATGCTTAAATGGACACTTGTACAGAAATTTGCCCACACAGTTAGACCACATGTAGCTTCACAAAGTTCTGCCAACTGCAGACTCATCAACACCTACAGACTTGGCCTACCTGGATGGACACACACACACACACACACTCAAATACACACGGTTAAATGGTGCTTTGCAGTACTGCTGGCGGGCCAAGTGTTGAGGTTGCTCTGCACTCAGCAGCACTGCATTTTTACTGATTGCCAGCCAATAGCTCAGCACTTCTTTCCTTTTGTGTGTGTCTGTGTGTGTGTCTGTGTGTGTGTACCCTTGCATTTGTCACTGGACATCTGTCAACATACACATTATATTATGCGAGCTGACAGCCAAACATCAGCACATTAGCGCATGCATTATTCATGACGCCACATGTGCAGTATTATATAGAGAAGAAAACACATATGCGAGTAGCTGCATTAGTATGCACACATAATGCTTCTCTTTGTCCAATTTGGAGGAGCTGGACCTACTCCAAGTCCTGCTCCCTGGCTGCATAGCCCAGATTAGTGGCCCCTGACTGGGCTGCGATGGCAGAGAGAGCTGCCTCATCATCCAGGAGCTCCAGGGAGGCTGCAGGCCAATGACATAGTATAGCAAAGTGTCTATCTCTCTATCGGCAAGCGAAGAGACTTAGGTTCTTTTGCACTTGTGATGATACTTTAGTGACCAATTATAATGAGTGTCCAGGGCTTTGGCCTGGTTCGCCAAAACATCCTGACAGCTGATTGGGAGCGCAAAAAGAAGGCCACAGAGCCTCATATTCACAGTGCTTAGCTTTCCGCCTTTCTACTCTGGTGAATCTGGTGACCATGTGCTGAGGCTGTACCGCAAAGCAGAGAATTGGCAGCAACTGAATTTATGGTTGAGAATGTCAAATTTTAACTCAAATTTAAAACAGCACTGAGTTAGCATTCAGTTGGATGTTAAGATCTCAGATCTGTCTCAAACCTTGTGTACCATCGAGCAGAAATAATCACAGAACAGCTGGACGGGTAATTTAGGCATGCTGCAGGCAGTTTACTGATTGATATTTAAAGGGTTTGAGGCATTTGTTTCATCAGAAAACAGTTACTTGTCATTGCCATTTGGGATTTTTCTGGATTTTGTCTAAATAGGAAAATGAATAAAAAGGGAGCCTGTTTATCCTGTTACTGTGCATGTGTTATTAAAGATCCTTGATTAAGTTTTTAGCTACAGCAGAATAGCTATAGAGTTATTGTTCTGTCAGTGGGTTGGTCTGTTCAGCACTTTGGTCCAAGATCTACATCAACAACTATTAAATTGATTATTTTAACATTTGTGACAGATAGTGCCAAGATAATTCATTCTAATGACTTCCGTTAGCCCTTAACATCTTTCCAGGGATTGGCACAATATTTTGCAGATATTCATTGTTTCTAGAGGATGTGGCATATTAAATATCACAATAAAGCCTGCGTGGACTGGAAATTTGGTACCAGACACAAATCACATTGATGTCTTATCGTCCTGTTTGTCATATATTCTGGTTTATGACATGCCCATCAGCTTCACCTTACTGCTGTGTTTTGTGCTAATTAACTAATGTTAGTATGTTAGCACATGCGACTAATGGGGTGAACATGGTCAACATTAATGTCAGCAAATGATTTTTCCGATGAATCGATTAATTGTTTGGTCTATAAAATGTCAGAAAATGCTGAAAAAATGTTTCCCAAAGCTCAAGATGTCACCCTCAGATGTTTGGTTTGATTTACAACCCCAAGATATTCAGTTTGCTGTCACAGAGGAGGAAAGAAACCAGAAAGGAATTCAAATTAAGAAGCTGGAATCAGAGAATTTCGCCTTTTTTTCTTTAAAAATGCCTCAAACTGAAGACTAATATATTAATTGTTACAGCACTGCACATATGATATGTTTTTTTATGTAAAAACTAACAAGTAACTAAAGCTGTGGGGGAGTAAAAATACAAAATTCCCCTCTGAAATGCAGAAGCAAATGCGTTAGCGTTTTGGTAGGTGTCATCCAGCCGTAGATGGGAGGTAACTGGAAAAAATAAAAACTTTTTCTCTGCCTCCACCTACCCACATACATTCTTACCTCTTATCTTTTCTAACCTTAATACTCTCCTTTATTCAGCTACCTTGACCTCGCCTTCTCTTGTCTCTCAGTGCTGTAAATGAGCTGACAGAGCCTGAAGCAAAGGGACTGAGCTGCAAGCACCAATCTGGTCCCAGCTCAAATGTCAGCCACTCAACACACACTCTTACACACACGCAAACACAGCCAAACTTTCATCTATTACGCTCTGTTCATCCATCCTACTCCTCCTCTATTCTTGTTCCATCTTCTCATCCCCCAACCCGCCTAACTTTCCCTCTTTCGTTGTCCCTTTCCTGTCTCAACCTTTCTATTCTCCCTCTCTTGACATTTAAGAGCTTGCGCTCATAGGCTCCATAATTTCTTGTCATCTCCGCCAATTTCGCTATCTAAAGTGAGGTTAAGGATGGGCGTTGAAATAGAGCGGATGGGGTCGACACAAGTGGCAGTGACATTTGCTGGCATGTTCACAGCTGCTGCGGCCGTAAACTGAGCTGATAATTTGATGGAGCTTAGCAGGCGTTAGGGGACTGGATTTTGATTCCAAGACAGTGAACATATTGTCTGTGAAATATGTAGCCATCGTGAGCCGTAACATGGTGACTTAATTTATAGCTACAGTTAAATTTAGCATCGTCTTCCCAGGATCGGGCTAAAGAGCAGTGGCATGGCGGAGCAGGGTGGGTCTTGGGTGGGCATCGGTGCTGCGTGATGGGAGGATGGAGGCCTCGTGGGCAGGCCAGCTCCTGTGGATGAACCATCTGGTGCCCCGGGCAAACAAGGGCAACAGCATGACCTGGACTGTACAGACCAACATATAAAATGTGGCTAGGTGAACACACAGAGAGAAGGATAATGGCTGCAAACAAATATAAATGGCATAGATAAACGGCATTTGCTTTGATAATTAGAAGGAACATGTACTAACGGGCTGTTATTCATATATCATGAAACATATGAATAATATATCATTCGAGGTGCTAAAACAAAACATGGAAACTAAAAGGCAGGCTGAAAGCATAGTGTTATGTTATACATTGTGTATTAAAATTTCAACATACATGTATATCAGCTTAACATCGTTTTAACTGGTCATAGCACTTTTCAACTGGAAAATTCTGAAATCAGTCATTTGTTCTTCCAACAGTCCATATTACCTTTCTATAATTGGCCCAATCACATGTTGCCAGTTTGAGTTTTCTAAACTGTTTCTTTTTTTTTCCCATTTTTGGTCAAGTTGTGCTTCTTGTAATCTCAGTTTGTGTCAATTTTTCCATTGTAAACTTTCTTCTATGACAGTCCGATATTGGTCCTTCGTCGGTGGTTCTATCTTCCCCCAATTCCTTGTAATAGATTTTTTACTTGCTACCAACAATATTTTGACGAGATAACTGCTCCTCATTACACTTCCATCAGTGAAACTACAAAGATAAAGTATCTTGCAACTCATAGGGATCTTATATTCTAGTATTTGCTGTAACATACAAAACACAGTTACTTTTTTACATTTCCAAAAGATGTGTACGATCTACATCATACGCTACGCTCACGTAACTGTTTGATATTTATGGTTAGGTTTAGGCAAAAATTACCATTTTAGAAATGTCAAGTCACATATACAAACTCCAACTTGCATAAAAAATGCACTGACATGAAACATATTTTTTTGTTCAGTAACATAGAGATTATAGACAATTTGCAGAAATGACAGCATTTTTTGATTGGTTTATATGCGGTCCCTTACTGAATAGAACAAAACTAAAGTCCAATGAAACTTAACTGGTAGCACTGAACTTCTCCCTCCACAGAAACCCATAGAGTGTTTAATGGATTGATAGAATAGCTCACTACAAACCTCTCAACCTCTTCATTTGCGGTTTAGTCACACCATCTATCAGGAGCCGTGCAGTGAGTGACCAAGCTGCGAGTGTGTGTAATCGCAAAAATTGTCCGAGAGCTGGAGAGAAGGGAGATAGAGATGCAGAGTGTGAGAGAGGATCGGCGATGTGACTGTGTGTGTGTTTGACACAGGCTCATGGCTTCGAGGCTGGTGGCTGTCAGGCGCCGAGCAGCATGCCCACGGTGTGACATCATTACTCTGTCGAGGATGTGTCTGACGGACAGGTGAGCCTCTGTGTGTGTCTGTCTCTCCCCTCCAGCCTACTGTTGATTGAAAATCTGTTTGCTTTTACATGTGCTGCATTTCCTCTCAGCTCCAGTACCATGTTCAGTCAGACTGTGTCGCTTCACTGCCCCCTGCTGACCAGGCTGTCACAAAGCTCAGTATTCACTGCATGCTCAAAACATTTGATAGTAATCTCCCTGATATTGAATCCCATTTTGCAAAATCAGAGGGACGCTCCACTCCGTTTGCAAGCTACGTTTAGAATTACCACAAAATCCTCGAGTCAGGGAGACGGTTATCG